>JAIPRN010004273.1:0-15951 GCA_025469175.1 Geopemphigus sp. TES_GeoC_2020
TTTTCGGTGTTGTTTTCTTTTTTAATTATCGCATTAGGCGTACGTAGAAATCGTTTCCGTTCACGATTTAGGGTAAAAAAAAAAAACCGTCGATTCGTCGTTAATCACCGTTATTTTATGTATATATGTATAGTGTTCCCAAGAATGTTTATTGTGTCGCGTGATTAATCGTTTTATTACGCATACCGATTTTCAAACAGTTATCGGAAATAACGTAAGAAATAAGGAGGAAAAAAATATCACTCGTCTCGACACTGATTTACATACATTTTAACGTGTTTTTTACGTACACGGTATGAAAGCAAATAACCGTTGGAAAACAATCTACTCGTCGGTAAACATATTATTTACACGGTCAATATACTTCCGAAAGTGTAGGTACCTATTTGTTTTTTCTCGTTGAAGTATTTTTTTGTCGTTAAACTGTATATACAGTTATTACGGATTACAACGCTATTGTGTACGCTTATCCCGGTATACATAGCCGGCGACAAATGTCGCCGCGCGTAATATTGATAATATTGGGAACGTCGTCGCGTTCCGCCGGGCGACTAGTGAAAGGGCGTGAGGGTCCCGGTGGCGTTTAGAAAACCGTGTTTACTTTGTACGCGGGGGGGTGGGGATATTTCGTAATACGCGACAATGGACAAACGTGAAAATCGACGGACTGGCCCAATATCGGGGGACGTTTAATAGATAAATCGAGTCGGCGATTAAACGCGTCACGGGGCCGGTGACGGACTATTAAAACATCGACGCGTCAATATTGATCGATGTCGCCGCGGTTTATATTTAAACGCACCGATGAAAACAAACATTTGTATATATATATACGCACACGTGTACGTGCTTTTGACATTCGGAATTCAGTGTTTGTATTATAACGCGCGTATAAATGTTTACGTATTTATATACGTATAGAGGTAAAACGAATAAAAATAATTAATATTCATTCGCGCGCCGTGACGTAATATACGCCTATATAAACGCTATTTAAATAAGTTGTCGGTTTACGCTTGATTTATGCCTGGTGATTTTTGCTTTTCGCGTTTTCTTCCCCCGTACCTATTCGATAATTTCTCGAGAAAATTGCTTATCGGGCCATCGTTTTCGAATCACGTTCTCGACGAAATCGCAAAAACCGCATTCTATATACGTACACGCGCGCGCGCTCACATATATTATAATAACGTATGAAAAAAAATTTGCAATTCAACTCTTCGGGTCTTCTTCTTCGGCCATTGAGCCGCGCGTTCGAACCTTTTGCCCGCGTATGGTATGTGTACGCGCGTTGTGCCGACACTCCGCGGCCGGCGGTATTTTAAACGCGAGAAAACATCTAGACGTGCCAGAAAAATCCACCGACATAAAGGCGGATTACCACCACCACCACCACCAACCAGTAGTACCGTCGCGAAAATTATACGAATCACGTATCGAAAAAAAACCTTCCCGTCGTGTCACTAACCGGGTACGGTTAGCGCGCGTATTTTGTTTTTGATTAATCGCGAACGAACGTTTGTATTAAAAATACTACGAATAACGACGGTTTAAACGCGACGGAATAGCCGACGACGATTGTATATGTATATATAGCACGCGTATAGTTTCACGCCGAATCAAATCGCGTCTATTAATATTTTCGACGTGTTAATCGTCGTCCTCGTGCCAAAAGTTGTTGTCCGAGTGGTTTTTTTTTTCTTTTGGGAACATTTCGCGCGCGCCTTAAGAACGTTTTACGCGATCGTTAACGACTCCCGCCTAACACAGACCCCTTTCGAATTAATATTTTCTCGCCACCGGCCGAACGGGAACGTTTATTCCGCCGCGAATGTAAACGGGTCGTTATTTTTCGAATCGTTTCGACTACTACCCGAGTTCCATCCGCAGACGGGCGGCGGCTGCGGCAGCGACGACGACGCACGTTTCTTTATTCTATTTTTTTTTTTTTTTCGGTACGTTTCCTACGTACGTATATAGTATACACGTCACCGGTGCTGCGCGATAGTCGTCATCGTCGTGTACCTTTATAGTCTCGTATAGTCGTACATAATGGCCGTTCTCTCTTCCTCTTTCACACGCACTCACGACGGTCTGACCTCGTGTAACCTCTACCCTTGTGCCACGGCATACCAGCTGCATACCTCAACCGCGGTCGTGGTACACAACCCGTGTATATATATATATATATATACATACACGCGTATAGGCTTAACCGTCCCATACACCCGCCGCCACGCGCATAATATATCCTATTATATACGCGTCGACACGGGTGTGCTGTACGTTTATTATTATTATTATTACTACGTTCGTCTCGCGTTCGTTACATATACATATATATATATATACACGCGTATATTGAATAACTTATCGCCGAGCATAAAATATTGCGCGATAATGACGATATAAAACAACGCGAATCGCGCTTATACGGTGATTAACGTCGGTATTCGAAATCGATTAGAAATGTTCGGGGAACCGTGACTAATAAACCGGCAGAGAATTTGACTTTTTCGTAACGTCGCGAATGGTCGCGGTACCGCGGCGGGGAGGAGACGTCGAGAATATACGGAACGGATATTTCGGTACGTTTAAGGTCCGGTCAAACAGAAAACAGACTGTCCGCGCGGCTAGGTCGCCGGTCCGTTGATAGTCAAACAGAATGCCGACAAGTTTGAGCGAACCAGTTTGAAAACTGCGCAAAAGTGTACTGCTGGTTACTTTTTATTTTTACTTTTACACGTTTTCTGTTTTCATGTTACAAAATGTCTAATAGTTCTCCCGACGAAGAAGAATCTTCTTGGATTAAGTTTATGCGCAATATCTGTCCATTTTTCTGTTATTTTAATCGCATCTTTATAATCTGGATGACTCGTATCATACAAATAAACGCATTCTCGCACAAGATCAATCAATTGTTCCGTTTCATTAGCCATTGTTCTGCTTCAGTGCACAGTTTTAAACGAAGTATTTCATTTTAATTTATAGCTTATACACAATATTAAATATTTTCTTCGTTTCTCGTATCAAAACTAGTTATTTCGATGTTGTTATCGATATTGTCGATACATTTTATGGTCGAGGATATTCTAGAAGTACTGATACGTGTGGAATACTCAGTGTATTGTCTTATTATTAGTTTAATTGAAAGTTACTAAGAATTTCGATTCTAGTTATATTATAGTTTAGCAGCATAATATAGTTAGAGTATAATAGTAATATTATATTATCTATATTTTAATAATATAATCTGTATTTAAAATAATAATATAATATTTTTTTCTCATTATGTATACATTTTATTCGAGTCCGCCGCGAACTTTGTGAAAAAACACCCGGTAGTCCGCAGCCTGTTTAACCAGAATGATGCATTTAAATAGTGTACACAGTCCGCGGCGGACCGGCGACCTGGCCGCGCGGACAGTCCGTTTTCTGTTTGACCGGACCTTTAATCGTAAATTAACGTCCCGTAAGTTTAAAACCACGGTATCGGTAAATATCGAGACTATCTGTTTGAAATTTCGAAACGAAATTACGTTCGGATTTATTCCAAAGTCGAGTTTACTCGTTTTAAACGCCATAAATAAATATATATATATATATATATATAAGCGGAATAAGTCTCTCCGAAGACATTCAATCATATCGATTATACTAGCCCGCTATTATTATATCGACATATAAACTATTTCGTTGTAGACGTGAGTAGTGCTTGTTGTTCATGTGCCGGTTGTACTCGGAGCGATCCATTGTCGTACGTGTGTATATATATATATATATACGTGGACCGAAATACGCCGCTCGTATTATTGTAATTATACGGACGGAGATATTTTTTTTCGATTTCAAACCGCGTGTGCGTGATTGAAATTGTGTCATATACGTACGTACAATATATATATATATATATATATATATAGAACCGCGTCGTCGTTGTTGGTGGTCTTCCGTACGATATTGACGACGTTATTATTGTATCGCGCGTACACGAGCATGTTGCCGCGATCCGAATTCCGCGCCCGTTGGCCGGCCAACGGTTTGTTTTTCGTACGTTACGAAATGGCGGACCGACGGTGCAAATTACGACGCGCGACGAATACCGGCGTGCCGTCCGTAGTACGCGTCGTTTTAGTTTCCGGACGGTCGGATTTCGTCTAGTTAGCGGCAACGGGCGAGTGTACGACGCATGGCGAACCGTACTTTTTCCGAATTGATTATACGCGAACGCGCCCCGGCGTTCTGTTTTAAACGCGAACGTCTTCCGGTCAATAGTTTCGAAATTCCCGATTAAAATACCCAGGGAATATTATTTTACTTTACGAACTCCACTCGTCCGTCTCGCGATTACTTACGATTTTGTAATTCTTTTCATTCGCCGCTCCCGACGTGTCTGAAGGGTGAATGAACGGTAGGGGGACGAGTGGGTGGGGGGAAACGGTCATATATATACGTATATAATAAACTAATATCGATCGTACGCGCCGTGGCCACGTTTCGATGAAAACAACCTTTTCCTTTCGGTGGTTTATCGTCGCGCCCGCGAAATTTATATATTTTCCGCGATTTTCTCTTTTTTTTTTCCAAAAATTCTTTCGTGTTTCGCGTATTAAGTTTTTCGTTAATCACGTCCTTTGTGTAGAGGCTGTGCGTTCGGCCCCGGTATTTCTATCTTCGTTTAATCCTCACGGAGGGAGTTACGCCCCAATATTTCCGCCATACCGGGTTTCTCACGGAACGGACGGCGGGTATATTGTTATTAATTAGACGTCATAAAAATACTGTACTATAAAATTATTATTTTTTTTTTTTGTCCCTACCCCCCTACCTCGAAACGTTTTCTCGTTTAGGATCAAGATTAATTATATTATTATATATCGTCCACCATTCATCCGACACATTTTTTTTTATCCTCCGCACTGGCCTATAACAAAATAAAATTAAAAACGTAAACCGTTTTTTTAAAGCTTATATATATATAATATAGCGTACGGAGTGTAACGAAACACGAATATATTTAGTTTTAATTAGACGTTATACGACGCTCGGAAATTTACCCGTACGCTTTTAAAAATATTTTATACCGCGCGGCTACGTAGTACGTATAGGTTCCAAGCGCGAACGAGGCAACCCCTGGCACGCTTCACGCACGTATCCGATCGAAAACGGCGACCGTTTTTACACGCGACCGATACGTCGTAAATACCGACGATCGTCGCCGAGCTCAAGTATCGATCGCCGTCGGGAAAACGGTAATACTAAATTCCGAGCTTATTGCGCGTAAATCGTCGCGCTCGTGGGTTTAAAAATCCGCGCACGAAGATCGGCGGCGGGGGCGGATATACGCGTTTACGGTGAAATAAAAAACGATAAACGCGTTTTATAAATATATATATACAAATACACTGTATCGCGGTGACGCCGAATATTCCGTTCGCCGCGTACGTCTTATTTTTTATTCGTCATCGGCGAATACGAGTCGACGATTCGTCGCCGTCGAAAACAAAAACTAACCTTCCCGCCCCATCCCCCCCGGGGGGAGGGAGCCGAACCGTTCGTTTTCGGTGCGTATCGAACGCGCGCGACTGGTCACGAACGATTATTATTAACTATCGATTTCCCGTTCGGATCTGTTGTTACCGTTCGCGTACGACGCGAATTAAACGATACAGAATAAAAACCGAAATTCGTTTCGTAAAAACACCGCTCGTACTAGTGAAACTCGGTTGTCGGCCGTTTTTCGAACGGAGAACTCCGATTAAATACGTTATTGTGACGGCGCCGGGGTATCTCGGGTATAAAATGTAATTGAATCGCGTTTTTGCCATTCTACTTTGTCGGCGCGGAAGGAAAAAAAACCTAAAAAACAAAATTAAATTAATTAAATCGTACCGACTTATTGTCGCGTAGAGCGATTTGGGTGGCCATATATATATATATATATATATATACATAGCTTTGAAAACGTCCGTGGGTCTCTCGGTACGCTCATCAAAATGTAAACTTAGTTAGGCGAACGTATACTTTAGTCCCGGGACTTGAAACGACCGACGGATATTTAACCGCGATCCGAACGTTTTAATACGCAGTTAATTACGTTTTACGCCGCGCCAACCGGGCCTCGTACACGGGGACGTTAACTCGCCGTCGCGTTTACCGAATCGCGGCGTCCGTTAATGTGATTACTCGCGAACCTTTTCCGAACCAATTATCGACCCGAGTTGTTTTCGAAATAATAATTGAAATACGAAAAGTTTCCCGTCAGTGCAACGGCCCGCCGCCGTCCGTACCCGTTCGCCAACGAAAAACAAAAGTACGATTGTGTACACTGCCGTACCGTCGTCCACGCTCTTCTCGTACGTTATTAATAATGTTGATACGACGTATCGATCGAAAGCGGCCCGTAATTCGGCCGCGTAACTGCGTGGGAAGACCGCCGCGCGATAGGAAAACCGGGCGAGTCACTCGGACGGATATAAATGTATGTCCGCGGAGAGTCTTTATGTTTCAGAACAATGATAAATCGCGGCGTTCGAAAAAACGATCGGGTTATCGTTTGCCGGAGTGCGCGCCCTCGCGCTGTTTTACTTTTTACAAAGCGCCGGCGCGTTCGGTCGAAAAAACGGCGGTACGCTCGTCCGCGTATTGTGGACGCTTTTTTTAATCGGACCGGGGGGGGGAGAGGTGAGAGGGCGATGTAATAAAATATTATTATTTACCCCGAAAAAGCCGCGCGCGCGCGTGCTTCTTATTGTGCGTCTTCAACCAGACACGCGCGCGTCGCCGTCGAACTGCCAATACGTTCGTTTGCACGAATACCTTCCAAACAATAACCGCCGCCGTATGCTTTTATATTGGTGGTTCGTTCGTTTTGTGTACACGCGTACTCAGGCGGTTGACTAGCATCGATCGACCGTTTCCGAAGAGGTCGCATTTCCGTTTCGTCATTATAAATAGTACGTACGTAGCTTACGTAACCCGGTCGAATCGGCACGGCCGATCTCGTTTTGGCCGTCCGACACGCGTGCACGATCGTGACGGTCGCCGTGACTCGTAATTCGTAACGATATTTTTCGTCGTTCTTACGATTAAACGGCGCGCGCGCGTTACGTCCGAAACGTTCCCCCGGTTCGTGAATCGCGTGCACGCGCGCTCGGCGATTTTCGATTATTATTAGCCGATCGATTTCTCGTGTCGTTGTTGTTCGAGTCGTACGATTAATTTAACGTCCGATTGGATAACGTTCGTATGTAGCCCAACGGCTGCGTTACTGTAAAATCGTTTGAAATTTTCCTTTCGCCCGCCCGCCTCGCGCGAACGAATAACAATAGTCAGAGGGAGTGCTGTCCGACGCCTTTTCGCGTACATTTGCTCGTTTCGCGTATGTTTATTAGTTCGCTCACGGTTCGCGATCGGGCGTTTTGAAATTTCAAACGCGCCGTCGTTTCGCTACATTGTCAACAGTTCGATTACGATAGTCGCGTGCTCGGTAATTTTCGTTGGAAATTCGTCGTAAAGTCGTGTTTACTTCAAAAAGAAATGCGCCCATAAATCGTACGATTAAACATTATTTCATGGCGAGTTTCGTAAGGTGCACAATACGCGTGGTTGTCGTACCGATCGACCGTATTCGTTATATTCGCTATAATTTTCATCGCGTCTCTGTAGTTTGACACGTGTCAAGTTCGGCACAGGATGTGTTCGAAAAGCGTTTTTTTTTTTTTTCGTAATTCGATATTATTTCGAAACGTTCCGGACAATATATATATATGTGTGTGCGAGAACGATTTGAATACCGTGCGCCGGTATAGGATCGTTGGCCGGCGGCGAAAAAAAAGACGCGTAGACGGCGAAATCGGACGCGCGATATTGCGATCCCGCGGGTGGTCTCCGAGCCGGCGACGATAAAATCGAATTACGTACGTTCCATTCGGGGCGAAATTAATTACGTTAAGTGCGAACGTTGTACGCGCGGTGTGATTCCGGAGGGTCGTACGTTCTTACGGCGTGCGTGAGAGACCGCAGCCGCTGCCGCTGTCGCGACGTGTACGGACATACTCGCGGGCGATCGTAGGGTGTATTTTGTGTGGCCTAATACGCGCGCGCGAGCGTATTTATTTACTTGGCGTAATCCTCGGCGCGCGTAGATGTTTCGTTAAAAAGTCGAAACGTCGTACCGCATACGTACGTCTTTACTCCCCCCCCACAACTCTCGAGAACGTCATTAAAATCGAATAATTCTCATTTTACGAAAATATAAATCTACGTGATATTTTTTTTATAAACGCGCGCGTACCCAACGAACGTTCATTAAAACGTAATTAATATTCACGGTAATAGCGTTTATGACTAATGGCCGTATTAAATCATCGGAGAAAGTTACACAAATAACCCTCGGAATTACAAACATACACCTCCTAATCGTCGCCGAGTTTTTCTTCTCCTAACCACGATTTAACGTCCGATTAACGCCACGTCGTCGTAGTTCGGAGACGAAAATTACGCGTTTCGCGTTACGTACATTACACGCGTACCCAATTATACTCCGGATCGTTTTAGCCGTTTTCCATCCATTTCGCTATCGTCTCGGTCAGTGCCGTTCACGCCAAACTGATACCGGACGATTTCCCGCCATTGAGGAGGCGTATAGGCGTTTTAACGTTCGCGTTTTTTTTTTTTTTTTTTTTTTTACTCGCCGGTTTCCGGTACGCGTTTCCACGTATTTCCAATTTTAGACTATTCTTTTGTCTTTCTACTCGTTCACCGATGTTTACAATAACGTTCGTGTACTCCCGCGCTAGACGTTAAACGGTTGTTCGACCGGTTTTACGTTCGACGATTACGCAAAAGGCCGCCGACGCCGGAATCATTACACGGCTAACGTCGTCCGTCGACACTCGTAACGTACGCAAATGTTTTCCTCGCGACGTTACTCGGTCGTTTTATCGGCGCGCCGACGGTTGTACGCGCAATTTGTGTTAATTTCATATCGTTATTAAACGACGACGATTGAAACGCGACGGTGACAAAAAGTCGTCAGCGAGTCGCGGGAACAGCAGCGGCGGCGGCGGCAACGACAATAGTAACGTAATATATACACGCGTACAATAATAAAAATAATAATATCGCGGTGGCGCGGCGCTGCAGGTGCTCGTCGAACGCCGCCGGCCCGGGGGACACAATGGAACCGAACGTTTTGTTAGAATTCCGACTCGAATTTTGTGTTTTCCTCCTTCCCGGTCGTCGCGCCGTAGAAATCCTCCTCCACCACACCACCTCCCCAAACCGGTCGGGTATATTGTGTAATATTTTTACGTTTCGGAAAAAAAAATTACCGTGAACCGTATACATAAATATACATAAAAGACGTGTGCGCCACTTCGCGTAACGTTATATTGTCGTTTATATTGTGCTCGGGATGACGACGAGTCTCGGCAGTTTTCGGCGGCGGGTCCGTTATTATTATTACGAATATAACGCCCGGCGCGTCCGCGCGAACGGCAGCCAGCGTCGTCGCCGCGTTACCACCTTTTCGCGCCACGCGTTGGGCCCTCAACAATCAGCGTCCCTCGACCCTTCCGACACTCGGAAACGAAACCGGTTTCGCGTTACCGTCCGTTGTATATACGTACGATAAATACGTCGCGTCGTACGTCCGGAATTTCACGCGGCGCGCGCAGCCCCATTATCGTGACGCGGCGCGAATTATCATCGAAATCTCGTCGGTTCGCCGGACGTGTTTTCGCAACACGATGGACCTACGTTTACTGACGTTGTCGAACGTAAAATAATTTCCAATCGTCGAAAATGAGAAAAAAATCACGTCCGTATTAACGAATTTCGAGTAGTTAACCGCGATATCGTGACAACCTGACGGGGGAGGAGGTATTTCGACTTCGTGCGTTTTTTAAAACGTTTTCGCACCAACGATGTAAGTGACGAAAACGTTACGCCGTTAGTGGCTCCGTGATCCGTTCGACCATCGAACTAAAAACTCTTACGGTAGGATTTCGGACGCGTCGAATATTCCAAATTTATACGATCAAAAATTGTACGATCGATATTTACGCGATTGATATTTTTTACGCACGTAAATGAATGCCGGTTTAATGACGCCCAGGCGTCGTTCTAGGCTTAACTAAGTTTAAAAGTCGGAAGTTATTAGTTTTTCGTAATTTTGTATCGAACGAGTTACGTTTTATTCAAACGTAACGTCGCGTCTTTAACGAGCTACCATTCGCAAGTTATTCGGAAAAGTTAAACTTCGTCGGACGCGTCACACGGATATAATCGAACTTGTCGGATTTTTTCGTACGCTTCCCTCGTCATCCTGTCCGTGTGGTCAAGATCGTATTTTAATATTTAGTGGACGACGACTAAATAATATAATCGCGTAACAATAGCGTATTTTCGGGGCAATTTTCGAACTATTTATTAAACTTGTAATTAAACCGAGTTACGTTTTTCTTTCGATTTTCCGACGTAACTTTTATCTTAATCCGGGTAATTGTTTTTTTTTTATTTTTACGAAAGAAACTTACCCAGGTTTGTAGTCGGTCGACGGTGTTGTACTATAGTTTTGGCACTCTATTTTCTCGCAATACGTACGATTATTGCAATATAATCGTACCGGTATTTCGACATTTATAATTAAAAGGTCGTTTTTTTTTTAACGCGCTAATAGAACGTTACGGAAACGGTTCGCTTACAATATCGCGTACAAATTAGTCGAATCGGCTACTTCGATTGCTTTACGAACGCCTAATTTTACGCGATCAATTCAACAGCGACACGAGGAAGTGATATTTCGTCTACCTGTATACAAATTATAGTTATACAAAATAATTACGATAATAAAAAAATTAAGAAATCGGGTTTTTTTTTACACGCCGCGTTTCGAAGGAATTTCGATGTTTCGTACGGCGTTAATAATCGTTCGTTTTTCGTTTCCATTCTTAGTCTTGGTACTGAATCAGTCAGTGACGAGAATATTATTTATTTTCGAGTCCGGTTGTAATTATTGGTTTCTCTTTCCGTATTGTTTTGTTAAAAACGGTAACCGTCGAGCTCGTGTCGTCTTTTCCAAAATGAACGAAAGAAAAGGAAAATACGTTTTATTCGATACGGGCGTTACGCCTGTAGATGTCGTTTATAATCGACTACGTCGCGGCCGGTAGAGACGGTAACGTGGATATCGAATTGTACGCGTACACCGACGCGATATATTACGCGGACGATCTTTTTTGGTTTTTGAGTATTGTCGAGAGTTCGCGCGGCGTACGCGCCGATCGTCGTCCCTTCAGGTCGCGCCTTCCACCCTCGCCGCCGTATTATAAACGCGCCCGTGACGTATTAGTTTTCGCGCGCGCGTGCGCGCGCGTGTCTATTATAATACTACGTGTTCGGGCGCACTTATAACGTGCGCCGGTGCATAATGCACTTCACCGGCGGCGGGTGTGGGAGACAATGGGGAATTTTTTTTTCACGTATCGCCCGCGAAAAGAGGCGGACCGCGTCTTAGGCGTGGCCAAAACACGCGCACCCCCCCTCCCGGCGTTCACCCCGTTACCGCAGCCGGCACCACCGACGAGCTTACACAGCCTTGCTGTACAACGCACGCACTGTGATTAACTCGGAGCGGTATTCGCGCGCGCGCGCGCGCGTGCGAGTGTGTGAACATCCGCCCTCTATTCGTTTTGCATATAATACACTCCGGCCGTGTGTGTGTGTGTGTGTACTTAAAGTACTACTACTACGTCTTTCCCCGTTTCTAATTAAAATTATTACTACGCGCGCGCTAGAGGAGGCGCAGGGGAATGTCCCCGTGCTACCCGTGTTGTCGTATCCCGTCCGCGGTATCTCGACCAGCCGTAATCTCGTACGTAGCAAATACGTGTAATATCGAACCGAGGCCCGTCGGTCGTTTCGTCCGCGCCGAGTGTCCGGGGACGTACGGGCTCTGGGCTGCCGGCGAACGCTTAACTAGTCGACGGACCCGAAAATTCGCGGTTGTATAACCGGCGGAACGGTTAGGTGTACGTTATATTGTCGGCCGGTAAAATCTATCGGCGCCCGTAATATACGGATAACGTTTTTGGTCCGACGTGTATGTATATCGTCGGTCGGGCGATTTTTGACGATTCGTCGTCGCGAACCATGTGGGAAACTCGTTTTTCGAATCCGAACAGAACTCCGTACGTCGTGGTATACGTTTTTCAAGTACGGCCACGTTGCCGCCGAGAATATTTACCCCCCCGGAGAAATAAACGGTTTTCGCGCGTTATACGACGACGGCAAAACGGGCCGGCGTATTCATGACGCTTAATTACCTCCCACCTTGGCCTAGCGTTCGTCTAATCACGCGGTCCTTTCCTGGGCCGACGAATACGGTACAACGTCGTGTTCGGGCGGTGTGTGTTTTTATTAATCGTTTCGCCGTGGACAACGAAACGTGAAAACCCGCGACTCGCGTGTGTGAAACGTATAAAACGTCCCGCCGACGACGTACCCGGAGAGGATATGCCGCGCGCTTAGGTCGGCCGGGCGACGGCGGCGTGACGAAATTTAATACGTTTCGTAGTTTGCTCAGGCTTCTTCCCGTAATTCAATAACTCAATAGGTATAGGTAAACATACGACTCAATCAGAGAGGTTTCAATTGGGCCTAGTGTTTACACACACACACACACACACACACACACGAGTTTTTAACTGTACGATTCGCGCGTTTCATATCCGTCGCCATTTTCCGTGTACAAACAGCGTTGGCGCGCGCATACCCATCACGGCGTGATATTGAAACGTCGCCGCGACATATTTGTTCGATTCGGTTCAGAATATTTGTGTATACGACAGCGGTTCCCGAACGACTGTGGAATAATAGTTACGTGTCGTTACTTCCTACCTATTCGCGGCGTTCCCCGGCGAAATAGTGCCGCGACATTTTCGACGGCGCCCGCGTTACAATCGGTTTTATAAACATTTTCTCGGCCTAATGAGCCGGACGTGCGCGCCGCTCGCCAAGAATTTATACAAAACCTAACGCCGAACGTATTATACGGCAAGCGTACGGAATACTCAACACGGTCCGTCGTTCGACGACAAATTAGTTGTTCGAACAATCGATTAGACGGCCTCGTCCAATGTTTCGTCCTCGATCGTTTTGCCGTTACCGCTCGCCAACGTCGATTGTTTCTAACGGGGTTTTCTCGTGCCGTGGACCGGCTGTATTGTTCGATAACCGATATCGCGTTTTCGACAAACATTTCGATCGCCGAACACGATATTGTATACCATACTATCGTCCCGCGATAACGGCCTTATTATTATTGTGCGCGCTCGCGTTGTACACAACGACATTCCAATGGCGTAGCTGCAGCTGGTCGTAACTCGCAACAACCGTTTCCCTCGGAGCGATCCTGTCCGCAGTCGGATTTCGTTCAAGTCGTATAAACGTAAACGATTTTCTTGCCGTTTGAATTATGTTTTCAAAAAAAAATATACTTAATATACGACACATGTACACACTAGTCGTGTTTCGATAATCGTAATAGATATAGATATTTAATAATAGGATACTTGCCTCGGCATTTCGAACCGTCGACAGTAGTAAACAAGTTTTAAAATAATTTCTACGCCGCTCTACACCGGGCCGTGTTTCATAATACGGGTGTCGGGCGATAACCGCGTCGGATTCGGACCGAGAAAATGTTTACGCCCCAGCGAAAGGTCGTCGCTAGATGGACACGCCGGTGATCCGCGGGGTGGTTCCGATTTTTGGTTAATAAACCGTCGGAATCGTCGTAGGTACACTACTACTACGCGCCGTTACCTGACGTTACCGACGCGCGGTGATTTTAATACGCGAACGTCGCGCGCGACAAGTACCGACGACGAGTTCTACGAGGACATAATCTCGCGCTGGTCCAATCAGAGGGAAAATCGTCCTGGCTATTAAGAGAATCTCCGCGATCGGCCCGTAGTTTTAGGAATTATTCGGAGTTGTTGTAACCGCGTCGTTCAAATCGCGTCGTCTCCCTGAATATGTTATCGTGTGCTAGACGTTTCACGGCGACGGTAAACGTGTATAATCTATATACGTATCCCACGTTCCAAACGCCAATGTCGCCGTTCACACGGACGCGTGGGACGCGCGTGTACAATAATAATAATAATAATAATTACGGTACCATTATTTTCGTATAGACATTTCGGTTTCGAGCGTGCGCGGCGAGAAAAGAAAATACTAGAAAACAAACCGGCGCGCGATAATTTACGGTTACATTTGTTCGTTCACCGACGGAATTCACGTCGTCAAATAAAACACACGTCTCGGGGACTATAATATCTCTCGCGTCGTCTGTCCGTGCCCTCGTCAAAACGCTCGTATTCGAACGTGTGCACACGCGCACGTTAAGAGTTTGATACATTTTTCGTGTGTGTGTGTGTGTAGTAGACGGACTGAAGGGGTATAGGAGGCGGCATACCAACTCGTACCCAGCGCACCACCACCACCACCACCGGGTTGTCGTCGTCGTTGTTTGATCGCGGGGCTGGTCGGACATCACCGTTCATTTTTACCTCTATCATTTTTGATCGATCGTCCCGGCGGTACACACTCGTTATACTCCGGATAATCTAATAGTGTAATACCCGCCGCCGCCACGTATCGCCGTTACATTTTTGGAGAAAGAGGGTCGGTCGAATTAGTCAACGTTGTGTTGTTACCCAACGTACCTTGTCCGACGGTATGTTATTATAAACGCGTAAGTATCGTAACTCGTACACGTAACGGCGGACACGAACCGCTCGTACGGGCGGTTAATGAATTATTTTATTGTTCTACGCGCGCGAGTACACGCCCCGGCGCGTATACGACGACGTAATATTTTAATCAGTTTTTTTTTTTTTTAATTCCTAAATCCTTCCGCCCGCCCGCCCTTCGATCTCGCCATACCGGTATTTTTTTGTGCTCCGAACGTGGTAGAGGCGCGTTACACATTATAAAACTCGTCCGTAGTCCAATCGGTGTCGGTACCGACGCGGTTAACACGCACCGTGACCCGGAGCGAATTTTTCCAAAGTTTTTCGCTCAAGTCGAACACCGCCGACGTCCGCCTTCGTCGATCGATTAATTCGTTTCCTTAAATATTTCGGGTATATTCTTTCCTCCCAACTCCTCTGTCGCTCGTTACGTTTCGTCCGACGCGTTCGTTAATCGCGCCGCTCGGTCTTTCTTGGCCCTTATTTACCGGTAACGGTTCGCCGCCGTCGCGTTTTACAAATGGCGCCCGGGCCTACGTACGCGTAAATATTATTAGCAGCCGCCCGTCGTTGAACAACGTTGCGCCCGCTAAATTCTTCCCCGCCGGGCTTTAGTCGCCGAGCCGTTGTACCGGCGGTAGGGAGGCGATCGAAAAAAAAGAAATAATTGAAATAAAACGGGAGACCCCCCCCCCCCCGAACCCGGGCCGCGTCGCGGTACCTACGTAAACGCGCGATAATTCGTAGGTACACGACAACGGGGCGATAAACACAGCGCAACGGCCGGGTTGATTGGCGTGTTCGACACCATTAAAACGGGCCAGGGTGACGGCACGGATAGGCTATAATATACGTATTGTACGACGAATACGAACCCCCGAGCGCCGGGCACCTTCGAACAATATCGTCCCGTAATGGTTAAACGGCGCGCTTATTTTTCGGCCGGTTTCCCCTCTCGATTTCTACGTACACACACACACACACACATATATATTATCAAAATTAGAGTTAAAATTCTCCGCTCGGCGATAATCGTATAATAATAATTATCGCTATTACACACGTCCGACTTCGTACGAGACGGGTTTTCCTCGGGGCCATTATCGGATTAACGTCGGCAAACAAAGAGTGGGAATTGGTAAAAAAAAAGAGGGGAAAAAAACGAAAACGGGTAGTACTTTATATTTCG
>JAIPRN010004274.1:0-15950 GCA_025469175.1 Geopemphigus sp. TES_GeoC_2020
AATAGTATCCGATCTATCTTCAGACGCCTTTTTAGCCTCGTTGGACCGTTTCGTAGCTCGGCGAGGCCTTCCATCGGATATTTATTCAGATTGTGGCACTAATTTTGTAGGTGCGTCTAAACGATTAAGCCAGTTATTGGCACTACAGGAAACTCAAGATAAGTTATCATCACACCTCCCATGCAGCTGGCACTTCAATCCTCCTAGCGCTCCCCACTTCGGTGGACTGTGGGAAGCAGCGATACGCTCGATGAAACGCCTTCTAGTTCGCGTCGTGGGCTCTCATTCATTAACATTTGAAGAGTTATTGACCGTTATTTGTCGCATGGAAGCGGTTCTAAATTCTAGACCTCTAACGCCGATGTCATGTGATCCTCATGACTTGGAATGTCTTACGCCCGGACATTTCCTAATAGGACATCCATTGCTAACCATACCTGAGCCTATTGTATTGGATAAGCCTACTCGATTGTTGACACGTTGGAAACTTCTCCATCAATGCCACCAATCATTTTGGAAAAGATGGTCTAATGAGTATCTAAATACTCTTCAATGCAGGTCAAAATGGGTAGTCAACCAGACACCAGTGAAAGAAGGTGATATGGTAGTAATAAAGGATAGTCAAGCACCCCCATTACAGTGGAGATTGGGGCGAGTACTAGAAGTATTTCCAGGACCGGATAAGGTCATAAGAGTAGTAAAATTAATTACTAATCAGGGAACCATAATCAGACCAGTGGTCAAATTAGTTTTATTACCAACGGAATAGTTAAAGTATTGATATGTATTTTCCGTCATTACTTTGTGGATTTATTTTATTTTGTTTTAGTTACTTTAATATAATCACGGCTCCAATAGCATGTAAAGCATAGCTTCCCATGGGGGGAGTATGTTCGAGCCGTAATTAATGTAACGGGGCGGCCGTCGGGTCGGTTCGACCTCGGAAAGCTGGTCTGGTAGAGGGAAGCCATTGTGACGAAAGTCCAATGGTTTCCCCCCGGCGTTCCGTGGCTCCGGCCCGGGCTACGGCCGCCTCGAGTTGTCTCTTGTTCTTTTTTGGTTGTTGTTGCGTGTACGTTATAGTGATTTTTATTGGTGTCTATTTAACACATTTCTTTTGTATTAAACGCTTGAGCTGGTGTAATTAATTATTTTTAATTGTAATAATAAATCGCCTTTACGGCCTATTGCCGCAGATTATATTGTAGTGCTTTTTTTTTCTTCTTTTTTCTCCTTCAACATTCAACAGTCCTATACGAGTGTGTTTTATCCAACTCTCGATTACTAGCGTTCCAGGCAAGTAAAATAACGCAAAGTTTACGAGCGTAGACGTTCAGTTGTCGAATATCAATTCGTCGTGATGAGCGTACGGATTTCATTTTTCGAAATTTCTTTCGAACGGTTTTATAGAAGTCTAACGAATGGGCCTTGGGATTGTGCTCCCTTCTCCCTTCCCCCCTCCCACCCGCTCATTAATCCGGGCTTGTTCCTAGGGGAGTTTTTACGTAAAATAAAACACGCGTACACATTTATCGTTATTATTTCCGTTTTACTGTGGAATAATCGTACGGGTTTCGAATAATTTTCCATCTTCGCGAACGAGTCCTGTCGGCGGGTACGCAATTCTGAATTATTGCGGCGCCGTACCAGCAGTCTCATACACTCAACGAGGTTTCCGTTCACTTAAAATTATTAATTTCGAGAATTATTTTCAGCGCGCGCGTATTATTATCTAAGTACGTGTATCGTGAATTATGACACGTATTATGTAGCCGGTATACCGACACGCGTATATTATAATTCAAACGGTTGTTTTATTGTCGACTTACATAATACATGTTTTCGTGTCAAATAAATAAGATTGTGAGATGTGCGCGCGCATGTTTAGGCTATTAATAGCCGTAAAACGTAATCTATTATTTTGGCGTGCGCTGTTTATAAAATATGAACACTTTTATTTCGCGTAAGGTTATTATTTTCCTCCTCTCTCTCTCTCTCTCCCCCCCTCAATACCACTATCATCCCACGAGCGCGCGCGACGTCGGTGCAATTTATTTTCGTCGATTATTTATTTTGATACGAGAGACGAACAAATAACGTTGTTCGCGTTTGTATTTGAGTCGAATCGGTTTTTTCTTTCGAAAAATTAGCCGCCTAAAAGACACGTTGTTCATTATATATACGAACGTCACGGCTCTGGACGCGATATTTTATTATTTACGTCGGGTTATCTTCGGAAACGAACCGTCGTAGACGTGATGGACGTATTCGACGAACGGCGAAATACCCGAATTACGAGCGAATTTCCAATACCTAGGTAATTCGATTGGCGAACAATTTCCGTCCGAGCGTCTAACAACAACGCGGAATTTACGACCCGTTTAATAGAATTATTGTAGCCCGAAATAACGGTAATTGTAATTCCGTATTACATACGTACCGACGTACAAGACGTTCCGTTCCTATTTTTCAACGTAAATTGTTCGCCCTTAACAACAATTATACCATAGTACCTACATACGTGTCGCAATACGGTAACGGTAACGAAGATTCAAAAATCTACGCTCTTGACGAATCGCCAATAAAAAATCCCGACTCGGGTAACTGTTTCGATTACTTACGTATCGCTTTAAACGTATTTAAATCTAAACCTGTACAAAAAAAGGAACATTTCGACAAAATTGAAAAATATATTTTGACGAAATAATACGGCGACAACTGAATACTTCCTCTGTACGTTTCAAAATGTATTTATATTCGTTATCGACAATAAAATACAACCGTAAACTTATTTTAAGTTAAATACGACTTAGAATAATTATTTCCCGTAGCAAATTTCAATTATATCATTGCTTTAGCTGTAACGCGTAACACACACGGAAACCGGATATTTATCAACAAAAAAAAAAACCGGAATCGACGTCGAACTTTCCATTAAAATTTAAGTACCGAAACTTAATATCGAAAATCACGTCGTTAATAATTTGAAAATTTGTATTATAAACGGTTGAAAAATTTCATCCGAATGTATCGCCATTCGCTTTAATAATTTAAATTATTTATACCAATTCGATTTAAATATAAACATAAATAAGTTTATTCCTTACACTCTCAAAAGTTTCCATTTAAAATAACCGGCAATGTACAAAGTGCGAGTAAGTGAGATTTAAATACTAATCTCTCGAGTACATATAATATTATTAAAACGAACATAATGCGCGTACAATTTAAACAAAGAAAACCATTAGGCGTTTAATTTTAGAGTCGGCACCAGGCCCGAAAACTTCGAGTACCATTTTCGTGAAATTTATTAAAATTAATTTATTTCGTAAAATAGGAACTGGGCCCTGAACCGACATCATCTAAATGATTTAAACGTTGAACAGCTACCGACTGAAATCCAAGCGATCGTTGACGATTTTGTTATATACAAACATACAGGCGCATACCGTAGTAGAGGTAAAGCGATTTTTAAACGTATTTAAACACTATTTATGTCGGACGTCAATAATAAGCACTCAAATTATTCGAATACCCTTAAAAGTTATTATTATTAGTGGCGATTGAACGTAATCTACATAAAAATTGGCTATGACGTGATATCGATAACGTATTGCACAAATGATATTGGTTTTGAAATTCGCTAGGCTCTTCTCGGCCGTCTCGTGCTACCAAAATAGATGGTATTTGTCCCGCGAATCGTCTATTCTCTACTGTAAACGTAAGTAGAAATTACTTCGGGGGATCACTTTATCGAATGTTCGTTCGACGAAGTCGAAAATTCGTCGTTGAAATAACGATAACAACTTTCGTTTCGGTATTCGAAAGTATCTCGAAATACCGTTCGAATATATTCGAGTAGTGTTCGGAACAATTTAAAAAAAAAAAATCCTCGATCACGTAATAGCGACGTCGTATATTATTATATAATAACGGTGGTTTGTTCGGATAATATATATATATATATATATATATTGTGTACAAAAAAGATTCGCTTAAATGTATGTGTGGGGGTGGTAGAAAGTAGATTTCCCTCATAATATACATATAAATATATATCGATATGCACGTGTATGCATATATGTAATGTAAAGAACTATATCCTATAACCCGATTTCGGATGACCTGCTGCTAGTGATAGAGAGGCGCAATGGGAACGGTCGAAAGAGAGATTGCGATTTGCATACGAGTATAGTAATAATAATAATAATAATAATAATACGGCGAACGGCGCGAAACGGTTGCCGAGGAGTTTGTACAGCTATAACTGCGGGGCGTGCGAGTCGTGTTGCGCGCGCGCGCCTGGGTGTGTGTGTGTGTGTGTAGACGCTGAGGCGTGGGAGGGCGGGCGTTGCGCGGGAAAATATAAGCCCGAGGAGCATTAAAGGCGGTGGTAACTAATGTCGATGTCAGGATCACGACTGTACCGCTATACATCGCCATTTACGGGACCTTTGGGACTGTCGCGATCGCGCCCGTATTCGTTTCGCCTAAAAGAATATTATACACTTAAATGTACGCCGCTCGAAATTGAATTTGAAAAGACTAAAAAAAAAAAAATATTACACTCTCAAACCGATTCGGTTTCGCTTTTCCATACACACACACACACACACACACTTCCCTCCCTCGTCAATCCTCAACAGTACCCTCGAAAGTTTTTCGACTAAATGCTTCAACGTAAAACGGTTATATCAATCAAATTCCGTAGCATAACGCCCGCTTTGTATTATACGTATAATATAGAAGTACGTACTCGTACTTACGTACATATATATATATATACACCTATTAAGTAATTATCGTATAGTACTTATCGTTCGTTTTGAAAATATAGGTTTAACTCGTTACATATACGACGGATATATAACACGATTATATATCATAGCAACATTCTAGTTTGACGACGTTATTCTTAAACGTTCATTAATTTCCGTCGATAGGTTTTTTTTATATCTCCCGACAAATCCGTTCGTTGAAAATGGACATTTTATAGGGCGCTGTTTAAAAGGGAAAAACGTATTACGAATAACTAAATCGCGTCGAGTCGACATTTCGACTACGTTCGATATATCGAACGCTGTTTTCCGTAAATCGACCATAACAAAACGATTTGTTCGAACTATTGCGTACTATCCGCGGGTTTCCAGGCTGGTATAATTTTGGTTTTTGTGTCAAACGTGGTTTCCGTTATAACAATTTAAGTGTAAATCGTAACACAATTAGAAACCCGTCAAATGTGTGTAATTATGCGAATGTATATAATATTGTATTTTTCATATAAAAAAGGGCCGTCAAATTAGTAAATAAATAAATATTCTCGTAGGTAATCGTTTTTTAAAAACTCGTAACTAAGTGTACAATTTTTATATTTCGTTCGTAATAACAAAGTGTAGACATTTGTACTGGTGGCGACGGGAAATTCGAGTATTTAAATATACCGAAAATGATTAGATCGATACTGTAAAAATATAAAGGACATTATTGTCAGCTCGTCGCGACAACTATCGACATTCGATTTCGAAAGTATACCGATTTTCTTGACGCGTTAAAAACGAACAGTAATAGTAATAGTAATAATAATAATATCGTAACTATCGGTCGGTTAATTCGGTTATTAATAAACTTTTAGCCTTTTTCCGCGCCTAACGGGCGAACGTTTATTATTATAAGCCCGAATTCGATTTGTTCGTTTGACGAGTAGTTTTCAATTTTCGACTGGCGCGCGACAGTTTTTCGCGTTAGTTAATTTTAGTTTTGTTCTCTGTGTAGTAGTAGTAGTAGTAGTAGTAGTAGTCGAATGATGTTGAAAAAGAAACCGAACGGTTCAAAAAAAAAGTGTTCGTAAACGTCCGGGAACGGAATTTGTGAACGATCGGATCGGCCGTTCTCGAGACTAACGTGACCTAACCTAACCAAACATTCCACTCGGGCGGTAAACGCGCGACGATTTCGAGGACCGAGCCCGACGGCACGTCGCGTGTACTATCGTGTGGATCGTCCGCTTCCATCGGGCCGAACGTCATCCGTCACTCCGGTACTCGATGATCCACGCGGCGTATGTAACGATTATTAATCGTCGGAATCGCCACGAAACGCCGTCTGTAATAGCTAAACGAGTAGCTCGGCATTTATCAGCTCCGGACGAATCGTTCGAACTTTCGGCAGTCCCGGACGAGGGCGCAGTACCCTCCGACGACGATTCCATCGTGGTCCGTCCGGTTTCGGGATTCCGAGATGGGTTCGGACGGCCGCGTTGCGAGCCGATCGGAGGCAAAATCACGTCCGCAATCATTTTCCGGTTCGACGATCGCGTTGTCCGTACCGCTTCGGCGGTTGTCGAACGTAAACCCCTCCGGCGCTGGAGGGCACCCGTCGGTGTTTTGTTTGGGCAACCGAGCGCGCGTGTGCTCGCCGACGGAAAGTAAACCGTTTACACGGGCGACGTGCCGAACACAATGCGCGCGTGTATAAAACATCAACACATCGTCCAACACTCGGGTAATTGCCACCCCGTCGAGCCGTATAAAACAATAATAATATTGCGCGAAAACGAGCGCTCCCCCAGGGGGGGGTGGATAAGAGAGCTAGTGGGAAAGAGAGAGAGAGAGTGAGTGAGTTATAAAAGAAACGAGTATATGTATATGTTCGTGTTTTTGACAATGGCGTTCCGCGGCCCGACGTTATTACGCGCGATACCGGATTAACGCGGCGGGACGAATTGGTTTTGGGCGCGGCGACGATTTCCGACGGTTTCGTCCCTCGTCCGAGTACAAACCGCGCCGGACCGACGCCCCCCTATCGCGTCGTTCGTCCGCGGAGCTTGCCGCGGCGACGACGCGCCGAATTCGGCGGTTTTTGTTTCGGGCGGCGGCACGGGACACGGGACTCGCCGGCCGACGTGAAATCGAGCGCGCGTGTACCTCGGCCTTTTCGGTACACCCGACGGTCGTTCGCGGAAAAAACGACATTTTAACGGCTCGCGCTACGTACGACTAAAGCGGCGGCGACGCGTTATATTATTCGAGTTGAAAACCGCCGTACGGGAAACGGCACGCGGTCGACGCTTCTTTGTTCGGCACGCCGCGGCGTCCCGATAAGCGTCAATCGTCTCTTTTATCCGTCGGATTTTGCGACGCCGTTGGACGGCGAGTGTTACAATTTACCGGGGCGCGTTCTCGCCGTCGGCTCTACGGAAACGTTGATATAGCCGGTATCCGGGCGCGGTTTAAACTCCCGGCGTACAACAGGAGGCGCGTGGTTCCGACCGTCGCCGCGTACGATTAAATCACCCGCGGTCGGGCGACCACCACCGGCACCGCGGCAAAAGCCCGTCCGTCGTTAATGAAACGTATCGTTAGCGGTACATAGGTACAGGGTCGAATAATGGGAAATAACGTCGTTTATTTCGGCACGTCAAACACCGGCGGCGGAAACCACACCGGGGACGGTACTTTGTGTAATCGTTTTACGTAAAGTGAAGTGATAGAGGAAAACGAGAATATACGACACGGTCTGCAGGGACAGCGTTTGTCTAGCGGCTCCTTACTTTCGTTCGGCCCGAAAATGCCGATTGATAATATCGGCGAAACATTTTCGCGACAAACGGTTTTACGGACGCGGAATGAAAAACACGAACGCGCGCGTTTGTTTTGCGAACAACCCAGTGGCGTATTTACAAACTTTATTTTTCCGGGCGGGGGTGGTGGGATGGAAACCACTAACAACCCTCAAAGTATAAATACGCCACTGCAACGAGCAATTTGTAAAATGAAATTACAGCGACGGTTTTTATTGTTGGACACGTTATCAACTCGCCGAAATCGTTTCGACTATTTGTATCGTCTAAAGGCGCGCATACGTTTCGTTTATATACGTTCGAAAATCTGAAAGCTTATATACAAAATATTTTCACGAGTGTTCGTCGATAACTCGAGCAATTTTTAAAGTGGTTTTTGTTTTTTTTTGTAAACAAAATTGTCGTTGTACCGACGACCGGGCGGTATCCTAACGATTTTTATGTGTAAACAGGCGTACCATACGGGGGGGGGAGAGAGGCTAATAATATTCCGAAATATATGTTAAATCGAAGCCCCTCTCGATATCCGTTTACGTTCGTCGTAGTTTTATTTGCTTATCGAGACGGGATTAGAATATAACGTACACACACACACGTATGTATACATACATACGCGCGAATATGGCGAATTCCGAAATCAATAATTTTTCGCGAGACGAATTCAGTTTGGGATCGCGTCGAGATACACGAGGAAAACCGAATTACAAAAACGTCGTCCCGTCGGTCCGTTACACACACACACACATATATATATATATATAGTTAGGTATATAAAACAACAACGGTACACAAACTTAGAAGCGTTAACGATTGTTATTGCGGCGGTAAATTGAAAAAGGAGAAGAATAAAGCGGCGAAACACGCCGGAGGGCCGCGCGAGTATATCAATTATTATTACGCGCGTATTATATATAGGCGCTTTTTCATTTCGTTTGCCGCCGCAACAATCCCGGACGGTAATTTCGTTATCCACCTTAAGTCGGTGATTGCCACGAATTGTGACTTATAGAATTTCGTTATGACCTTCCGCGCCCTTTCAACCCACCGCCCCTTACCGCTACACAACACCACCGGCGCCGTTTCAAAGCGCTTCGCGTCTTGCACACATGCACGCGGATTCCGCCGCCGCCGCCACTCGTTGATTGGCCGGCATAAGTGCGTTACACGCCACCACGTTTTGCGAATTCTCCCTCCGTTCGTTTCCACTAACCCTCACACACACGTATATATATATGTTTTATAACGTCGTTACGTGTTTTCGGCTTCGCTTAAGCCGTCGTGATGACAACGTAATCGGGTTTGTTCTCGGACTTCCTCCTTCGTATACTTACATACGTACACACACACACACACACACACACACGTACTCGCACGCGCTCTTTCCCGTCATCGGTTAATATAAATCTGACAGAGAGTGGCCGACACGACCGCACGTGAGACACGGGGCGAGTGAGAGACCGGACCGAATCCAATTAGTAACGATAAAACTTCGGTCGAATCCAAGTAATCATTTCCCCCGGATTAGACCGTTGCAGCGCTACACCAATCAGTTGCCCCGAACTATACGCACGCACGTCTATTTACGTGTGAATCTTTACGAGATTCTCGACGAGTTGAGCGTGTGTGTGTGTGTGTGTGTGTATTGGTGTAATATATTATGCGCGGCGCGCGCGCGCGATGCGAAATCCGAAACCGGGTGGAAAATAGCGTCGTCTTCAACCGAGAGAAACCTGAGGGCAATCACGACGACGCGGATTTGAACGTCGCGACAACGGTAACGCGCGTACGTTTTCACGCTACCCGGTACCGTTCGTGGCGAATAAATCGCTTCGAAAGATAGAGATTAACGAAGACCGCCGCTGTGCGACTGTTCGAGTTCGGTTAAACATTTTCACGTAGGTGCTCGGTGTAAATTTGGTCGCCAATGCCGGTAAATTCTACGCAAATCGAATTTCTTAACGGAACGTACATATTCGCGTCCCGGGACGTAATAAACCGTTACGGAGCGGTCAACGTCCACGAACGATATACGTTACGGAACGGGTGGGGGGAGGATGTGTGGTTTTTTTTTTTCATTACGAAAAAAATCTTAAGCGGACGACAAACGCCGGAAGAGTATTATTGTTCATTATTATTATCTTGGGCGATACGAAAATTCCAACGAGGCCGAAAGGTAAGTTCTGTAAGAGTGCAGCGTGACCAACTACGTTGTATTGGTTCAGACGGCGGGGCGGTGAACGAGAAAATTGGGCGGAGAATTAGAGTGTAGCCGAAATGAGAACGCTTAGATGGACGAATGGGGCTGACGAGAGAAAAGTAAGTAATACGTAAAAGGAAGCGTAGGCGTAGCGTCGATTGTGGATAAGACGTGGGAGAATAGACTTAGACGGTCGTGTGTGTGGGGAAAAGCATTCGGAGGCAGTAAGAATGGTTATGGAATTGAGCGTTGAAGGAAGAAGTGGTTGAACGCGTTCGAGCGCGATATGAGTACTGACGGTGTGTACGTGAACGACGCGGGAGATCGGGCCAAGTGGAGGATGAGTACCAAGGTGGCCGATCCCGAATAGCCGGGAAAGGGACGAGGAAGAAAGAGCGGACGATTTCGTACGCGTACTTTTTTATGTGTCTTGTCGTGCGCCTAATTTTTATCGAATTTCTATATATAAGAAATTGTATTCGAATACGCATTATTTGTCGCGTACATACGTCGGACTGTAGTGTAAACGAACCGATTATGTTTTCGCCAGTTTTCTACCGCGTTCCGTGGATCCAATTAAAAACACGTTACACCGGAATCGACAACGATACGGTAGAGTCTCACTGATCCGGACCCCGTTAGTCCCGGACATCCGGTTGATCCGGACGGATCTTTAAACAAAATTGCGCGAAAAGAAAAACGTAAGTACAAAAAAGAAAGGAGACAACGAATAAACGCCGAAGTAATCGGTACGATTTTTAAACATTTTCACGCGCCCTAATCATTTCTTAGGTTTATTAAAACAATCGGACTACGCCGTAAAAAATCGTGCAACCGAAACGTGCATTTTAATTGTTTTCTAAAACGAATTCTAGATACGTTTTAAAGTAGATTCCGTTTGATTAGGACAGTGTCCGGGTTAACGAGACTCTACTGTATACATTATGATATTAACCGCCGTCATTCCGCCGAACACATAATCGTTCCGTAGTCGCGTTAGACACGCGCCCGTTGCGCAATATACGGGGTTGTTAACGCGATTTTCATTTCGCGCGCCGTTCTTCAAACGCAGCTGTCAACGTTTTATGTAACAAACTACAAACCGCGTGCCCCTCCCGCCGCCGGTAAACGAAAAGTCCCGGTCACTACTTCGCGGCGCTTATCCGCCGATTCACCGTCACACGTTATCGTCAAGTTGTACGAACCGTTTGTTTCGTGGCGATAACTCGAGGAACGTCCGACGTATAAAACGTGCAACTCGTTTTCAAATTCGACGCGGCGCTTTTGTACGTTTAACACTTACGCGTGTTCGACCGGCTATTTACGTTTCTATTTACTTTCGCCGAAATCGGCGCACACTTCCTTCGGGCACCGTGTTTTTGATTGGTTATTGATTATTAGGGCTCGCGCGTTGTTGCGTTTGTAACTTTTTTTTCCCGTTATTCGGATTTTGTTGCCAAGTAGGGTTTAAATTCGTTTCACGCGAGTACGAATTACACTCAAAAATCGATTAGCGTGACTTTTTACGATTGTTGCCGTTTTTTCTGTTCGAACGCGATTTTGTCGATTTTCCTCAATTTTAATACAATTCTAGCTACTTTGCGACGTTATTTACGTAGTTCAAATTTTTATTTGCGTCCGACATACGTTAGATTATATTGTATGAGTATTGATGGTTATTTCCGGTTTTGTTGAGGCGACCGGAAATGTGATGAACGATGCCGAGGTTATTACGTATTTACCGTAAACGCGAAGTAAGATTAGATAATTTAAAAATAAAAAATTATCGGGATAAATATGGTTCAGAGTCGTCGTATATTCGGTCGTATTACGTTCGCGGCCCGTCCATAAATCTTTGTACTTCGAAGATACCGAAAATGAAGTCGTCAATGACTAACGTATTGACTAAATACGTCGGTGAATTTGGGGAAAATATATTTTCGACTGACGGTTCGTTTTCGTAAGTTACCCGAAATTCGGGTGTTTGCGGATAGATACAACGCTTGAAAACTAATAAACACCGCTACATTTTTAAAAAAACAACAACAACTTATGTTACGCGCGAAAAAAACCAAATTTCCCAAAGATCTACGTAAAACATTATTATATATATATATAATTTATATAATGAATTTCGTTTGTTTATGGAAAAATATACGAACAAAGAAATGTCTGATAAGAAAGCACTTTGCGTAAAAGTTACGCGGACGATATTTACGTAGAAACTAAGAACAAAATCAGATCTTATATTACCGGACGGACGCAATAAATTTTACGGTACGCGCATTTTTTATATAAAATACGAAATAACAACGCTTAAATAAAAAAGTCGCGATTGCTCGCAGGTTCCTAAAAGACCGGACTATGTGGAAACCAAATGAAAATTCGTTAAATTTGTGTTTTTATTTTTAATCATACCTTACGTAAATTAATAAAAAAAAATTAACTTAACGAAAAAAACACGTAGGTAATATTTTAACGCAATTATTACGCGCGATTTTGGATATTCTTTTACCGCGATAACGCAATCAATTTTTTGAGTTTTTAGCGCGATAACTTCCGAGCCATAATCATTACGTATACGCGACAATAATACCGGTTACGATTTGCACGTTTGAACGAAATAACTAATTCAAACGACGCGTACATTATTATCGACGTTGGTATAAATATTTTCGTTTCCAAGTATTTCTATCGAAATATTTTCCTAAAAATAAAAATGTTTATTAGAAATACGACTCGACGTTGAAATCGAAGCTGTATTCGTCGTTAATTATATTTACCCGCGTTTATTCGTCGTGCTCTACACCGGAACGTCGTAGTTTTCAAATTTACCTCGTCTAATGTTCCACAGTAAAAAATCGTTCTCAACTCGCACGCACATATTTATATGTTTTACAGCACGCGTTTGTACGTAAACCATATTCACGAATTACTTATATATATATAACGTATTTAATATTAAAAGAGTAGTTATTCGCGATATTTTTAACGCCAAAACGTACTTATACAGGTGTTCGATCGCCGGGCGAAAGACGTAGGAAAGTCGACGACGGTTGGCCACTATATAATAATAAGAATGCGTATAGTACGCGGAACGTGCTGTTATCGCGGAACGCGTAAAAAGTGAGCGTTATTTACGTTAAAAATTCGGCATAATTTAAAATTTAAATAGAAGAGGAACGGCGGCTACAAACAGATTACGAAATCAGAAACGCGTTCCATATAATAAACGACATATTTATTTAATACGCCGACTTAAAATAAAACGGATAAATAAAATAACGATCCGCGACGCGCGTTCCTCGGCTATCCCGCCGGTTCGCGCGACCCATTCGCTTCGGCGCGTATTTTAAACGCACGCGTTGTTCCGATGGTTCGCTGTTACCGTAAGTGTGTACGTAAGTCACATAAGTCGCGATCTCGTTGAATATTTCGTACGGGCAATTCGTCGGGGCCGGGCGACGTACGGTTTACGGGATTGGACGGGGGCGTGTGGCCGTCGTTGACGAAACGACGAGATCCGCAGAGACGTCATGCTCGAAAACATGGAAAGGAACGGACGACGTTCCGTCGAACAACCGAAACGAACGACATCGGCGAACACAATATTTCCGAATCCACTGTGATTGACGAACGTGCGAAAATCGTGATTCGCGTTTACCGTGGCCCGTAATTACCAAATCGCGGTAGCTCTTGCGTGTCGGGTCGTCGTCTGATTTTGGAGGAAGCGGACCCGTAACTGCGGGCACGAGAGCAGCGGCTAAGGTATTTCGGGAAAAGTCGACTTTTGAAATCGACGCGACAAAAAACAATTGAAAACGAGGGAACGGTTCCACGCGCGCGCCGTAATCCTAATTATCGGTTTTGCTTCGAGTTCGCCAATACGTGCGTATTTGTCCCCGTTATTTATGATATTCGCTAACCAACGACCGTCGAGGACAATTCACTTTTTATTGGACCGCGTACCGCTAATTTCGCTTTATGAATTCACAACCTATTTCGATTAGCTCGGTACTAGTACGCGATTTACGAGTAATTTTCGACTCGAAAACGACTTTGCCGGAGGCGTAATATTCGTTGTATTATAATGAGATTATTCAGCGTCTGATTAAGGAGAGTATACAATGTTAGACGCTGAAACGGTATATAAATATATACGTGTATCGTTATTATTATAATTAAATATAAAAAGCGATTTGACGTTTTTCGCGTAAACAGAGACCGGCGATTATTCGAAAATCGAACGACCGCGGATTATTATGTAGACAACAAACACGATTAAATTTCACGTACGCCGAGTAATAAACGCTGGTAAGAGAAAATTGTTTATCGGCGCGTTTCCTATCCGAAGTATAAGGAATTTTGTTTTCGTTCAACTCGCTAGAAAAATTACGAATCCCGCGGACCTGGCGTATACACGCGGGGCGTTACGAATACGGGACGGAAACCTCGTAGTACTCGCCGCTACGGAAAATAGGCGTTCGTTTTTACCGCCAGCGTTACGGACGTGATTTCCTATTTCGAAAATACCTCGGGCAATATTTATACCTCGCGTCGTTATTTAACATCGACACGGACGTATATAATTAATTAATCCATTATACTAAGCTATTCGCTTATATATATATATATATATACACGCAAATAGTACGCGAATCTAACGCGTCGTCGTTGTCGCCAAGTAACGTAAACGTTCGCGCTATGGAAAGTGCAAAGGTCTTAGTACGCATCGATGACTGTCGTTTTTGGCGAGAATATGTATTGTATCCGCCGCGGTTATTTTCGCATCGTCGTTTGGCTAAATAGGTTTTAGCTAGCAGTCGTGGTCCCGGGCACCCGGGGGAATCGCCGTGTATTCCTCCTGGTGTCTGGGCACGTCGCGAGTTCTTTCGTGTTAACTCGGTTGTCGTTATTATATTATAAATAGATCGCGAAGTTCTCGCGCTTTATCGTACGATTTTATTATGTTTGTCGTTATTGTTCGTCCCGTCCGCTTATTCAAAAGCCGGTACAAACAGTATAAACGTTCTTAAACGCGATTTACGTAGAGTAAACGTATCAGGCGCGCAGAAAACGTTTGTGCCCATACGGTTTTTGTTCCCGTTCGGCGCTGGACACGTTCGAAAGAACATTTTTCAATCGTAACGATTTCGTCGTCGACGACTTTACGGAAACAAACAAAATAGCGTAGGTTTGTTTTCTATTCGCCGTCCGCCCTTGTCCGACCAATGTGTTTACCGACGTCAAATCGAAATCAAGCCCTCCGGCTAAAACAAAATTCAACGTGGCGAGTTCGTATTATCCGAGAAGCGTTTCTCTTGTAAAACACGCCCGTTACGGGCTCGAAACGGAGGAGTACCGGGCGGATGGCGGAGACGAGTGACGATTTTTCGGGCTTTACCGCGAATTCGTCTTCGAAAACGATATCGAAAGCGCACGCGTATGTAATATCTCCCGTTTTAGCGCGCGTATATATTCGTACAAAGTATCAGTTTTAGTACGTTCCGTGTATGTTTTCGGCATACGAATTGTCGCCGAGCGCGTATTATTGTACCGCAGTTACAGCTTCAGAGCTTTTCCGATTTCCGGCGTGTAGCGTAATACAATTGTAACGACTGTCTGGTCCGGTGCACACAGGCCGGTAGCGTACACCGCCGCGCTAACGAAGCCAACGACGTAACGTTTATTTGCGATGCCAAGCACGTGGCGCGTTAGAAATACCGTCGATTTCTGAACACACGGCGACAGCGTCGTCGGTTAGATCCCGCGCGATAAATGAAACATAATAACGTCCGGACGTCAGTTACGTACGTTTAAAACGCGAAGAAACCGAAATGAAATTAACGTTCCGGGCCGTACCGGCCGAGCCGAACACACGACAGAAATTCGACGGAGCCACGAAATAACCATCGGCCATAACGGAAACGATAACGTTGACTGTTCTAAATTTAGTGCAATACTTCCGCCGGCCCGTGTACCTCGAACAATAATATACCGCGTAGTCCGCGATTTCCGCCGTAAAATTTCCGCTGCGTTATATTAACGTGCAATAATTTTGAGTAATTTATTCTAGGATTAGTATGTGCGTTGTGTAAATTGGTTACGTTTGATCGACGCACAAACAAATAATATTCACAATGAGTTTCCTGGGTAAGATTTTCGGTGTCAAAA
>JAIPRN010004275.1:0-15943 GCA_025469175.1 Geopemphigus sp. TES_GeoC_2020
GGGGTTGGTTATAACAATAATATTATTAGAATATATATTTTTTATTTGTTCTCCTTCAACCAAATAAACAGAAAAACTTTAAAATGTATATAGTTAAAACGATATTTTCGTTTAATTATTAATTATGGAATTATATACACAAATAACTACCGATATAGTTTATTTTATATATTACCTCTTTTTATAAAATTACTCAGGGTAGATATATTTACGTACTATAGCAACGACGGTTATAAAATATCATCACTATTTAATTACGTTATAAATAAATATTGTGTGCACATTGCGGGTAATTGTGTATATAAAAAATGGTAAAAGAAACACCACAATAATGTATAGTGGACGTAATTGTTTTTGAATTTTCGTTTCTGAAAACACTAGCTGTAAACATTAAAAATAATACGCTAAATTCAACTTATTTTAGTTGTTGTAAATTACGGCTTGCGTATGATAAACGATTATTATTAATAATTATATTGATAACATAGTTTTTGAAGAAATTAAAACTACGAGGTCATCTAATATCACTATAGTATAATATGATATAAAATAACCTATCAAGTACCTATCTCGGGTTGTAATTACACTGCAATATTCGTTATCGATTAATTATCTATTTGTAAAATGCTGCCACCCAAATGTTTTATTAAAAACAATTACTGAATGCAAAACAAACAAAAAATTTCGTTCAAATTAAAGACTCAAGGATGCGAATGTGATCATGGTTTACAAACAAATTGCGTTTTTATTTATTCCTTTAATATAATAATATTATATAATATTAATATTATATAATAATATAATAATAATAAACACTATTTTTAAGAGTATTTTATGGGCTATAGATATATTTTTTAATAGTATTATAGAATGAATTACACTTTTACTTCTTTAAAAAAAGGTTTTACGAGAAAAAACGCCATTGTAAAAAATTACTATAATTGGTTCTAGTGCATAATTTCCAATCAATAAAACTAACGGCAAGTACAGTTTACATTTGATGATTATTATTAATAACATCATTAAACGTTTATAATTTAAAATAAATATTAACTTTATTATCCTTTTTATAAATTATAACGATAATTATGTAATGTGTTATCATTTTTAGACAAGATCAGACATGTGCCAAAAATAATTTTTATAATTGTCTTCTTAACAATGTTAGTTCCTAATTGTACCATAAAAAGTATAATCGGGTTCTATACTATTATAAAAAATAAAAAAGTATAAAAGTCTAAAAATTATCATCATACCATGTAGTACTATACAGTGCACGTATAGTTTAAATGATTAAAAATCCATTCAAAATGAATTTAATATTTGCATTAGCGAAACACCAAAATGTCTTTTAAATGTAACGACCGTCAACTCAGCACAGGGATAATCGTTATAGTAGTATGTGGACTAAATTCGGAAATTTCATGCTCTATGTGGCCAGCCCACTTATCGAAATACTATCCGGTTTATTCTAGTTCCAAGTAGAAAAACAAAAAATAAATTATATTCAAAAGTACTTTAATAAACAGAATAAAATATTACCACTTTCCTTTTTTACGTTCTTTTATACTGCAGCGTACATAGGATTCGGTTAAGTTATATCTATATCTATATTTACATATATATATATATATATATATTTTATTTTACTGTTTTATTAATTTAAAATTTATTCTAATTATATATATTTGAGTATACCCTTTAAAATCTATATATTTTCATTAAAAAATTAATCTAAAATATTACCTAAATTAATCTGAAAATATATTTTCATTAAAAAATTAATCGGACTAAATAATAGGTGTTTTTAATTCGATGAACGTATAACACATACTATATTTTAAAATATTGGATGTTTCCTTAGAAATAGTTATGTAAAGTTCATAACAATAATTTATCTTTAATGGCAGTAATCAACATAATGTCACGTCGCCGCTAAATGGCTCCCCAATCAGAATATACACTTGTATCAGCATCATACTCGAATGCACGATTGTACCATAATTGCCTATTCAAAGCGCCGTCACGTGGACAAGGAAGGAATATTGTTTTATCAATACCTATTTCTAAAAATAATTTTTTCAATGTTTACTATATATATATAATAAACTGTATTTCCAAAATTTAGAATTAATTCAAATTTATTTCGGTATAATAATGATTTTACATCCCGATCACACCTCTAATAATTTAAAGGACAATAATTATTTAGAAATTTGGCACGTTGGACGTAGCACTTATTTATAAATTAATACAATGTTAAAAAATTAAACGAAGGATTTAACCGTTGTACGATTTAATGCGTACTTGTCATATTTCTAATGATATAAAAAAATGACCATACGAAATGAAAGGGATTTATAACGAAATTAAATATCAAAATTTTTGTACATTTTAAATACAAAACGACTTATTATTTTTAAATAATCGCGATTTTATTGAAAATAGAAACTGTTTATTGCAAGGTTCGCGTTGATTTCACTTAATCCATCATTCACTTTATCTACAATCATATAAATAAACGATAATTCATACATACCTACACAATCAAATAGTAATAATAAATCTAGTAATATTATATGATACGATGACTATAATATAAGGATAAACACATATTATAATTGTAATACCAAAATAAAAACGGTTTGGGCCCATCTACTTGAGTAATCTACGTTAGTATTTAAATAACACGAGTTTTATAATAAATAGGAGAACGTTTAATTTAATCGTATAATTTTAAGAGATATACTTTAACGGACATGTCATCTTTTGAACTACTTTATACAAGTTTCCCTTCTAAACAATAATTCGAATAAACGTAGATTTTTTAAAACAAATTTTGTAATTAAGAACAAAAAAAAATAAATATATTAAATATTTAATTGGGACATTTTTAGCTTAATAATTTTTTAAAATATTAATTTGACCATAAAAATCTATTATTAGTTATTCTAATTTATTTTAACGGCATATTTTACTTTTGTGACACTTCTATCATTATATGATTGAAGCCGTGATGTTATATAATAAAGACTATAGATATTATATATTGACTCTTCAAAAAGAAAATTTAATATTATTATTATTATTATTAAAAATAAAAATTAGAGCAATTTTAATTAAACTTATATTTATTCGATAAATTAAATCCTGTTGAAAAAGTAATGAATGTATAAATAATATTTGTTACGAGTAAAGCATAAGTTTTAGTTTTTATATTGAAAGCTTCTTAAATATAAATATAAATAGAATAAAAATAATAAAATAATAATATGATCTAAGGAAACAAATTTAACCGTTTTAAATATTAATATATAATTATATTATATTATACATACGCCTGTATGTTTTAGGATAGTTAGATTATCAGGAAACGTACTTAGTACGGTATTTAGTTTTTAATGTTGTTTTGAAAAAGATATTTATATATATTTACGTGCCTGTATCTGTGTAATTATGTTGCAAACAGGTGTGATATTATGAAATGTATTTATTCGCTACAGTCAAACTATGATGAATTATTAAAGAAGATCAAAATTATATCTGAAATCGATTTTAAGTTTTTAATACAATACGATAATATGTACAAAAAAAAAATGGTTTAGACTAATATTTGATGACGGTATACGTATAACTTGTGTGTATGTGTATGTATATATTTATATAGTAGTCTACGTTTACACACTTGGTATATTAACAATACCGACTGAAACGAAAATGATGTAAAGACCTTTTAACCATAACTTTAACTCGATATTTCGTGCGTTACGTCGATGATTAGGTTTCTTCGTTCACGTAGTCTTTTTTTACATTTCGTAACATATTCTTATTGGACACGTTTTACCAATATATTTTTAATTTTTATGAAATATTTTCGGCGGTAGTAAAATTGTACGATTGTGTGAACATAGGAAACCTCAAAATATCGTCAAAACGAATAATTGTAAATCGCCCTACAAAGACATTTTATTTCGAACGTGGTCGTTTGAAAATATTTAAATAGTTTAGTTATATTCAAAATCCTATGTTGAACTAAAAAATTTTTTAAATGTATATTAACGACTGATCACGTCTGACGTCCAAAGATACATATAACACCAATCATAAGCAACCGTTGAATATGCATTTTCGGAATTACAAAAATATAACGAAATTAATTTTTTTTAATGTTCCAATTATTTTTGTTTTTCTACCATTTATCGGAAATTGTATATATTTAAATAATTATCGTACAAAAATCTTATAACATTTCTGAAATCACACGTTTTATATTAAATTTCTAATCAATGACTACCTTATCCCGAAGCATTCTCAGAAATTTGAATAAATATTAAATATATATTGTATTATTGATATAATTCAGTCGGATTCTCACGACACACGTCCCACGCGATATACACATTAATATGTAAGAGAATAAACGTGATAAAATATTGTTACTATAGTTGTTTTAGAAGTAATCGATCAACTAGTTTCAAACTGAATGTTGCTAATACAAATTACAAAGAATTGAGTCCCGTAATATAATAAACTATAAACGTTAAATGCCAATCCGTAATGAATTGTAATTCGTAATAACGAAAGTTTTCTTACGGTAGCTGTCGAAGGGCGAGATTTTCTTATATAAAATAAAAATACGGTCGTTACATTTAGGAACATGGAGTTATGTTTTCACAATATATGTAGGTTTCGTTAAATTGGCTTCATTTATTTAAATTTCGATATTATGTCCAAACGTGTCCGTTTTTTCGCGTATAATAAAGAATGTATTCATAATTCAGTATTTTCGATCCTTCCATCAAATGTAAACTTCCTAGTTCTTGACATGAATAACGTACTACGCGAGCGATATATTTTATACTACGAAAATTTATCGGCAATCAAGTTTCAGTGGAAATTAATTTAGCTAACCAACCTTTCTATAACCAAACTGTAGAAATCAGACCACCCAGTAAGTAAAACTTAATTTGAGAACTGTATATGGTAAAAAATTATTGTGATATTCTCACGACTTTATTAATGCATTAACGAGTATTATATTTACCTTATAATTACCATCTAATATTTCATGCTGTATTTCATAGAATAATAGTATAGTTCTATAATTATTTTTATCATGTTCAATTTATATATATGAGTGTATTTTAATGATTATGTAATATTAAATGACATTTATCTTACAATTATAAACTATTTCGTTTAAACTTAGTTTAATTGAACGTACTTGTATTCGTGTACAATTCAACGCGTAAATGAAATTCGTTCAATTTAGTAAAATAATTAAAGCTGATTTAATTTATTTTAAGTTTTAATTATTGTACATGAAAATGCGTACAATTTTTACATTAATTTTTATTAAACCGTAAAAACATCATGATTCCATCGTCTTTCAAAAATAAACAATTATAACTATAGAAGCAGATATATAAATGTTAAGGAACTTAAATGTGTCTTATTGTAAAACTCATTAATGTTAGTTACCATAATTAAGTATTCCGTTGGGTTATTAATCGTTGGTTTAATAGTAGATATTACAGTAGGCGTAGACGGATTTTATTTACGAGTAGTAAAAATAAAATCTTTAAAACACCCACAATTAATTGAGTTTTCGGCACCATAGTGAAATTATTATTACGAATAGTTTTTACAACTATCTTTTACTAAATAAAAGTCGAGTATATAAACTTATTAAGGTTCTGAAATGAAATATTCTTTACTTTTGAATTATTTATTTATTTGAAACTATTCTGAACAAATTTTGGTTCGGTGAGTATTGACAGGTTTAAATGTAAATAAAACAAATTGTTTTTCAAAATTATCTGGTAACAAATTGCGAAAAAACAATTTATTATATAATAACGTATTTTTAACCTTTATCGAAAATGACCACTGTATATAATATAATAATTTATAACTTGCGTTTATTTTAGAGTACGAACAAATTATAGCATATTTAATATACAAATTATTTAATACGTTATATGAATCGAGTATAGAAATTTGACCATAAATTTGTAATAATATATATATATGGCTTCTTAATATTTTAATTCTTTTAAATTTTATATGACATATGTATTTAAATTGGCCCGTATATTTTCATTTCCAAAATATTTAGGTTTGTAAAATAAATGTTAAAATATCGCCAAAAATGTATATTATTCTTTATCCAATAAAATATGCAATATAATATAAAACCGCATACATACATGTATAAAATAAATCACTTAAAAATTACCCCTATCAAAAATGATACCATATAACGTAAACCGTACACGTATATCGTTTAAAATTCTGGATACTGTTTGAGGACCCGATTAAAAATAAAACTATTAACCTTTACTCGATAAATCAAACCATGCGTAGAAACCAATAGAATAAGTCGGACGAGAATTATTTAATCTGATAGACTTGTTAAATTCTTATTTAATCATAGTTTTTGTATAATAAAATTATTTTTGTGATTTTGAAATTTAACGAGTTAGCAAACGACGTGTTAAATTACACTGCATATTATAGAAACATTGTTAGTTTTATTTTTAAATTTAACATATTTCAAGTCATATGGCAATTACGAATACATTTATACCCACAACTGCGATAATTATATTTAGTTTATAATCCCCGTATGCGGATTTATTATAAAAACAACGAATTACATATGCAACAACGTAATTTTTAGTAGTAAACCTACTTGCTTATTCACTTAAATAATTTTTAATGATCCATTTGGAATAAATTTACAAGTTGTTCGTACATTATGATTTTACTTCCTTTGCAAGTCTAGTATGGCACGTAGCATATTTTACATATCGCTGTGTTTCTCTCATTCAATGTTCGTACATAATAATATTGCTAAAAAGTATAACACATAATTATGCAAATTCATAAGGCACTAATTTCAGCAAATTAAAGCGGGGTAATGTGCTTCAATATTTCGACGATCGTTGCTTTCAAACTGAATAATAATAATATCTTAAAATCTCAGACTCTATTCAATCCACTTGAACTCATTTGTACGTACACAACACTCGTGATTTACTATCTTCCCGTTTATATATTGTTAAAAATACTTTTGGATTAAAAAACTCGAAATAATGTTTCAAAAATCAAATTTCCAGTAGATTAAAACTTATTTGAGTCTTTCTACAGGAAATAGAACCTTATTCATTGTATTAAAATAATTTATAACATTAACAAATCTCAAAGATTTTTTTATACACCTAGTAAAGCATTATTTTGTCCTGAATGTTTTGCTTTAATTAAGTTTTTTGTTAAATGTAGTTTTATCAAACTATTTTTAACATAAATATAGATATTACTAATTGTATTAATCTAAATAAAAAATTGTAATTATTTTATGACATAGAAGAAAGGTCTTTAATGAAAACGTGTTAATAATTCTTCAGACTGGTCATATAGTAAATTCTTTGGCCAAAATTTCTTGTCGCTCTATGTAAATAAATCCGAAAAAATTGTTCTTAATCGTTGTTTGATTTAAATTTAATTTCTTTTTAGTAACTTAATAAAATCAACTACGAAAACGACATAACTCCTGTAAATAGACATACACCGTTTTATCTTTCAATATACTTGTAATTATTGATATTAAAATACCGCTACATACGTATGTAAATAAACGATACTACAATGAATATGGTTTTTTTTTGTTAATATCTATTGATAAAGATTCGATAATTGTTTTGATTTTGCGAACAGGTTTTTTGAAACGTTCAATTTTTTATTAAATATGATAAGTTTATTTTAATATTATGTCAATTTAATCGTTTATGATTCATCACATACTTTGAAATTTGAACGGTTTTTCGTATACGGGTCGTATATTAGAACTAAATGGTTTAAAAACTTGGAGGTTTGTTTGTTCATTTTCATTATAATACTGAGAGTCATTAAATAGCCATAATACATCTAATCATCTCGATTCTAGACAAGGAGTCCTAATAAAAATAAATCATATTATTATCATTCTAGTTAGAACAGAATCATAATACTGTTTTATTCGTTCTTTATATCTTCAAGTAATCAAACAATTAACCCTATACAAATAATTAAATAAAACGTCCACAAAAAGGCTGCTGCAGAAATAATTTTTTACAATTCCCGTTAGATTTTCGCGCATTAATACACATTCACGAAACAACATCAGCAACTTACTTGGTAAGCAACTTCAACGGTTATTGACCAAATTACCACTATTAAAGTAATGAATGAAAGCATAATAGTCTACGACACTATTACAAAAAAGCAATATCGTATACCCCAAAATGACATAATTTAAATTATTTGTCAGTATTATCAACATTTTAATTGGTATCGAAATATTCGTCAATACCACGACCCATGGCAAGAGACGGTACTCGAATCGTGCATTGTGATAGATGGCTGTGGTCATGGTGGTGATAATGATGGAAAATCGACGGAGAATTGGTGAATATTTTGATCGATATGCTCATACTTTCTCTTGTAGATGGTAGATGGACTTACGCATACAAGGATTATCTTTTATTAAATAATGCGTCGTACATAGCTATTTTCCATTAATAGATATTACGTTAATTTCAAAAATTCCTACAGCCAGTGTCTAAAATAAAACCATTTTAATCGTCATCGTCGTCAAAATTAATAGACAATTCTTGAATAATATACTTTACTTACGACAAATATTGAACTAAGTAGAACAGTACCAGTTTGAAGAGATAAGAATCCGAATATGCTTTTAAGACGGAACATCATTGAAATTAAAACGCTTAAGTTTATATTATTTATTACTACGAAATACGTTGGTATATTTGCGAGTGAAATACGCCAATTAAAATCGAATTTATAATTATTAATAAACAATTGGTAACTCTTTCTACGGAAAATTGTCAATAATATTCAATTTTCCAGCAGATAATTCGGTATAACTATACATAGAAATAAACATAATAAGAAATAGGTATAAATATTAAATTATTATAAGCCATTATAAAATATTAAAATTAAAGGGTACATAATGATATGATATATATTATCATATATATATATATTTGATATAACTGTGTTATAGTTAGAATGCGAAAAACTATGAAAAATATGAGGCGATCAATGATAATTTTAATTAATATCGATTAATTTCAGGCTTATTATTTACGTAATTCAAATTACACCTAACACTATTTTTAAATTAAAATGATTTATTGTTTTACGAAGGTACTTATAATGTGTATACAATGATACGTTTTAGCTAAACCAATAACCAAAGTAAAAATATTTAGAAAGGCAATAGGTTATGAAACCAGAAACAAAAATTTTTTATTTTTAATATTTTAAAAAATGTCGGTCACTATACACGCTCCTATAGTTAAAGTTGACAATCTTATCCATCCCTCAACCTGGTAATAGTATTTATGAAGAATAGTTAATTCACAGCGACTTTTTTTAAAGACGTAAAATGAATTTTTCAATTTCCTTCGAGAAATTTGAGCGAGAATTGTCGTATGATTTTTTACGTGCAAGACCGTGTAAGCTTTTAAATAAATTTAGAATAGAATAATTAAAAAAACTTCTGAATTTGATAAGAAATGTTCTTAATTAATTAATTAATTAAAATTAAAATTAATTAAAATATAATTAATTCTTAATAGATTTAAGAAATTACAATTTAAATATTTGAAATATCTGGAATTTTGTTAGAATTTACTAAATTATACATGCTTTATTTTGAAGAATTTTAAAATCATTTAACATACATTCGAATAATTTGACACGTTTAGAAGTGTTTCAATAAAAAAAATTAACCATCTTGTTTTATAATCTAAATGTTTAAAATGAGCGACTGTATTTAATCAGAAATATTTTGTATTAGTATCAATTTGAAATGTAGCGTCTTTTCATATCAAAAAAAGTTACAAATCAATCAAATAAATTTATTTTCATTAAAATCACGTTAATATAAATTCTAATCTGAGATAATAATGATCTGAATTGACCGATTAATTAAGTCTGATAAATTATTAATACTTCGTAAATTTGAGTGTGGCTTTAATGTCGGCCACTTATATTATTTTCATATCCATAAATAGAATAAAACAAAAATTACGTTCGAAATTATTCATACCTAGTTTTTAAGATACCAACGATTCTCATTTCATTGTTATTTACTAAAAACGATTTTAACCAGTGTATTTCTAATAAATATATTAACATATCTAATACTTAGTATTATTTTAAATTAACGATGATTGAAATTTCGAAATCCAACTTTCACTGTCCATGTGGATATTCATTTATTTTATATTGAACGCGATAAACGCCTTCAGGCCTGGTGTATCTGAACGTGTAATATTTAATGAAGTAAACAAATGTCCTTATAATCTCATTTTAGTACGAAAACTCGAGAAATTCAAACCGCTTTTATACATGAACGTTTATTTACTTTACTCTACACGTAGAATAAACATCATTGATTAGACTATATATATATAGATTTAAGGATGTTTTATTAATTACGAACATAATAACACACAGGCATCATGATTACACGTTATTATTACATACGAATAATGAACGGCAATATAGCTAATAGAGGCTTGCATTACGAGAAATTGATTTTCAAAGATCTGTGCACCGAAAACCTCCAATCCTTCCGAAATAAAAAAATAACGTCTATCCCTCCGCCCACTAATTTATTATTTCAACGCTACAGACCGCGATTCGTAAGTGTAATCGAATATCAGAGTTCACTTTGCTATATACATTCACACGAATTCCTAACATTTTTTATTGGCAAATAGCTGCAAATGGTTGTGCTTCGTTGTACAGTCCTGCCATAGGTGTCATTTCAAACAGTCTTCGTCATACGTATCCCGGGGAACTCGCGTTAAATATCAGTTCGAGAGTCAAAATTCCTCGTTATTATTTAATTTCTATTTAAATATTAACGCATTCGTGGACAGTTATTTCGGAAAACGAATATACACATTTTGACACTATTGCTATTGAGATACCCAACGAAGAAATGATGTCATCCGGATGGTACACCAACTATATAGACACACAGCACACACGCACGATGTTACATTTACATGCAATACAATATATACGTTATTACGTGCACATGTTACATTTAACATTACGCACATAGTGATTTGACTTAGGATTTATACTTTATTATACCTTCAAACATTGTATTAATTGTATTTTGTATACACAATCCACAAAATGTACATGATATCGTATATACACTTGAGTACGTATGACGGATTAATGATGTGACAAGATTCGAATACATCAATGCGTCATGTTATATCTTGTTATATCCGCTCAATATCTGCTTTATTGAAATCATTTTAAACCCACGAGTTAGAAATAAATGATCTTGTACAAATTTTCGATCATTTCATCTATTAATGTGATGGTATCATAACAAATACAAATATAAATTAAAGAAAACGAATGAAAATACGGGGAACATTAGGTAGTAATACATTTTACATTATTTAAACGCATAAAATGTTACGTAATTATGCATTTGTGTATGTACTGAATATATTTATTTATCAAAAATAAAAAATGTATGATGTAAAATTATAGCACAGTTTAAAAACATTATAATTTATGTAAGTAACCGTCTAACGCAAATATTATTTCAGAAAATCGACGCCCTCTCATAAATTCTCAAACTAATAATAAAAAATCTATTGGAAATAATATAATGTATAAAAATGCACGTTTATAATACACGTGTTTATAACGGTTTTTTATAAAAATATAGAAAGTATACAATCAGGTATTAATATTCGAAAACAATTACGAATAACGAGTCTATATTTTGAAATTTACACAATTTACTAACTGTTAATTGTATTGTATCTTTTATTTGATTGTTCTATGTTAAATAACTTATAGAATTGTTTATCCTTAATATTTATTTAGGTATATTCGTTTTATTCTAAAAAGTTCTCAAAAAAAAAAAACAAAAACGTGACTCTTTTATTAATATATACATAACACGTTTCTCATATAACCATTGGTGTGTTCATTTTTATTATACTTTCAATAATATATGTTTCCCTTTAGTTTACAATAAAGTTATATTGTCCGGGACGTCTGAGATATAAAATGCTTGAAAATAAAAATGAATATCGGTAGACATATCGTAAAAATGTTAATAAATAATCTAGTATTCATCTGCTCAAATTTTATCGACGTATTATATACAACTATTTTATATAAGCCAAGGAATCACAAATGTGGTGTATATTTTATTATTTTTATTTCATTTTCTTTATTTGACAGACATTTTTTTTTTTTAGAATTTTAACAACGAATTATAGATGATGGCAATAAAATTAATTTTAACTTCATTTTGAATTATATTAACAGTTTAATGATATGTCTATTTTTATATACATATAAAATAAAAAAAGACGTTGAGTTTACATTATTATTTACATTTTTTTATATTTTCTGTATTTTTATTCTAATACTTGCAATTTTTTAATTGTTTTATGTTCAATATGTATAATACTTCATATAAGAGAAAGAATTTATGACATTTTATCAATTTTCAACTCAATATAAATATATTATTTTGAATATTTCAACAATTTCCAATTCTTATATTTAAAAATGTATTTAATTTTAACTTTTTGAACCTTAATCTAAAAAATGTAATAAAAATGTAATGTAATCGAGGAAGATGTAGTTAATGACGAGTTATTCAGAGTAAAACTGTCAGTTCTTTGAATAACAATTTTCTTTGTTTTGTGAACAATAATATTTTAGAATAAACCGAAATAAAAAGATAATTTTAGGAATATTTACAATTTAAGAATAATATCTATTATATATAATTCTAAATAACTAACAATTTTACGAAATACGTTTAGCGAATTTTGACTACGGTTTTATTGATAGCTGTGCTATATTTGTACGGAATCTATGTAATATTTCTGAATAACATTCGTAATGCATTTACAAATTATTATCTTACCAATAGTGTGTCCCCTAATTTTAGATTTCCAAACTTATATTGGAATTTTTTTTATTTTTAAAACTACTTGATATATCTTTTTAGGTTTTACAATTAAAATAAAAGAAAAAAAACAAACAAAAAAGAAAAAAAACAGAAAAAAAATAGATTACAAAAATTTAAACATCAAAGCCCGACTCGGATATAAAAGTAAAAGACAATTTTATTCACTTACTCAGAGTCAGAACTAAGAATGGAAGAGAGATTAAGAGGAATATTTGGGATTTAAAAGAATTGAAAAGGACAACGCGTTTGGTGGATAAAGAAGAGCAAACGAAAGGATGTGAAAGAGGTCACAAATGGTTTCATTTGGATGGAAGGGACAGAAAAGAGAAATAGTGAGGCCAACTTTATGGGCATAAGCCGGTAATAACGAATGGCTCATGCACAACCGGTTGAATTGGATAATGGACGATAATAAATACTAATAAATAATAAAGGGTTAACGTAATATTTATAGAGCCTAATCGCGGACAAAACGTGTTGAATGGAATTAGATAAATTCAAATTAGAACAGAAAATTTTCCAACTTTTTCTTTTTTCATTTTAAGTAGACGAGTAGTGAAAGGACATTGGTTACAATAAGCTAGAAAGTCAGAAAAGGAACCGGAGCAACGAAAGAATTTGAAAAGGAGAGATCTTTTTTTGACAACTTGAGAACAGGAAGAGTTCCATCAAGGAAGAGAAGATGGATATGACTTAGAATTAGGCCTTTTGACTGTAATCGAAGATATGAGAGCATGATTATTAATATGGTAAAGGAAGAGTAGGAAAAAGTCGAAGGTGAAGAAGATATTGAATTTCGAATTTGATGAGAAAATGCGATCCAATTGGCATGATTGAAATTAAAACGTGTAGTATTGGTTTGGAAAGGGCCAAAGTTGATATTAGAAAGTTGATGGGTTTTTTCCATCAACTTCTCAAAATTTTGTACACTTTTGATTATTACTATGCTATTTATAAAACGCGCGTTGCGTTAATGAAATAGATAAAATAAAAAAACCTTAGACAACTTATTTGTAATAATATATCCATTATTAAGTAAGTGAAGAAATCGTTCGTTCGGAACTGGACACATTTTCTGAACTCGAACGACATCTAATATAAAACAAATGTTCATCAAAGATTACAATAAATATATCCACATTTTTAATGATGTTTCGCGTCATTTTTGTATCGTGTTTAGCCCTTCTAGCCCTCTTGTTCGCAAGTTTTCAAAATATACTTGTTTTGTGCTTAATAACAAAATTTATAACCGACACGTTGTGCCATTTATAGTATACATTTGGCAAACATAAAACTGAATCGTTGATTAATGTAGATAATTCACGAAAAACACAAATTACCGTGTTTTTAGTTGCAGACTTAAAACCCAGGAACATGTTTTTTCCAATTAGATATTATTCAAATAAACAGCGACGTGATATAGTTTATTTTATGTTACAAAATCAACGCCAAAACGTTAGAACATGTAGAACATACGATATAATTACATCACCACCTGATAACATACTAAATATTTAATTATTCCTCATTTGGTTATAGAATATTAATAGGATAGTGTGCGCAATATAATATGTATACTATGCACTCGGGCAATTTTTGTTATTGCGATTTTCCAACCGACAAAGGTGTAATATAACATCACCCACAGTTGTGTTATATACGAATATTATGTCAATAAATATGTACATGTCCCTGTCTATTTAGTTACAAAATTTTTACGATATTAGTTGCCTACGTAATCTATATAAAATGATAACACGAAAACCCTTACAAAATTAATTTACACAGAAATATAATGTACCGAACATTCATAAAATACATTTCGCTATTATTGTTTTAGTATCACGATCTTAATATGAAGAAAATAGGAACATTTTAGAGTTACATTATTGTTGGGTGTTTGACAGCAATGATTAATCATTGCGTTTGAAAACTATCGAAAGTGACGATAAAGTAATTTATTACGATTAATTAATTCGATATATATACCTCCAAGTTTGCTATACATTTTGAGCATTTAATACATCGTTAAATAATTGTTACGGTATCGTTATATCTGTTACGAGTTACGTAACAAAACAAATTGATTAAACATATAAGTTGCCTTGAATCCATTTAAATGTTGAATAATTTGTTCCTTTTTATATCATTAAATAAGTTAGAATCGGTTTTTAAAGAAAATCCGTGTATTTTTCCTTAAACTTCGGGCTAATTGTTCTCAATACATAACTTTCAGAACTTTATTTTTTTATTCAAAAAAGCTATTTTATCAATAACTTGAAATATATGAGTACTCGTCGCAATGTTCGCAACAGACATATTTAGTTATTTTAATTTAAAACAAAAAAATAGAATTTGTATGTATGATTTTATAGCCGATTAAATCTTAAAATATCGATGAAAATCGAAAAAGAAAATCACCAATGACCTTTGGACTTGTATTTTACATACGTATGTATTATATAAATAATTCAGGTTTTTTGAGCGATATACATTATTTATTTTTATTAACTTTCGCCATCCTTTTCCTGTTCTGTTGAAATATCTTCTTGGTAGAAATGGAATTACTATCGCATAAAATATCATTTAACTGTTCAATGAACAAAATATTTGATTTAAGTCTTAGAAAAAATATCTAATTATTTATAACAATCAATGATTGTAAAACGATAGTTTTAAAATTTTATAATTTTTATTATTTATTATAATTATATATTAGGCGTACAAATATAAAACTGCCGTTTTCTCATAGGCGGCGCCAGCATTGCAAATCAGTCGATAAGTGCGATCAGAATCGATACATAGCCAGCTAAGGCATCTGTCAACAACTCCACAAAATCTCGCTTGTCTATTTTTACTGTGCTTCGTTTTGTCCGTGCGCGAAAATGGCGAAATTCGAGC
>JAIPRN010004276.1:3206-15932 GCA_025469175.1 Geopemphigus sp. TES_GeoC_2020
AAACGTGTTACGTTCGTTAACTTTTATGGGCCACGTCGGGCCAATAAACGGGCTTCTCAAATTATTCGAATTTAACGAAACAAAACTCGAAATGATTTATTCGCGTTCGCGTCTTACATATATCTCTCCACGTTATACGTATTATTTATGCGTATATTCGATTACGGTTAACCATTACGGCGAACTAACGAGTTTGGTTGCTCTAAAAAAGTCCGTGTCGACGACGTCGACTTTACAACCGCGAGAAACGACACCCGGCGAATTCGTATCGATCGATGTGGTGACTGATAAAAACGGAATTATCTTTCCGAATTTCGTTAATTCGCTCGACGTACGAAGATTTCCATCGGGCGACTTATGTTCAAAAATTGATCGTCGCCTGCCATAATTTCGCGCCGAAACCACGGAAATTGAGTAGTAATTATAACGAGATTACGGTCGTCGAAGCGACAATATGAAACGACAAGTTCAGACGAGACAACGTTTTCTATCGACATTCGCCGACGCACCAATTCGTCCAATACGCGAGGAAAAACCACTACTACGCGGATTGAATCCGGAAAGTCCGTGTTTTTTTGTCTAAATTTACGCGTCGCGTGCTCACGTGTCGGAATACCGTCGAACCGTTTTATTTACGCGCCTGATGGACTAACGAAAAATATCGTCGATGATCTAACGCCATTAAGACGAATAAAAAAAAAGACGTTTCGTCGACTCGTCTATATTTGCCAATGTCCGTTGTGTTTAAAATTTCGTGTTGAAATAAAAAGTTTATAATATCGAGTAGATACGCAAAAAATACGCGTGTTAAACACTTATTTTGTCCATACGAGCACGTCAACGTCCGTCGGATCACCTGGTTTATATATAACACGCGGTAAAATTTTGTTAAAACGCTCCCGCTTATAACGATTTCCTGGTTATAACGCTCTTTTTTCTCGGTCCAATAACGGAGGTGGTTTTCTATTGAACGTTTACACGTTATAACGCTCTATAGGGAAATCTTTTTTGTTTTCCACATTTTTCTAGGCAAAAGTTACGTCGTTCCCGACTCGCGTTTGTTCGAAGTTACGAATGACCCAACCTTGGAAAGAGAGTCCCGGAATAGTTGCGTATAATGTTTTCGTTGAAATTAATAACCTAGAAAATTGCTTTATTAAGTAAACCGTTATACCTCGCGTTAAACGGAAAAAAAAGAAGATTATTTTATTATTAAATCGGGGCCGACGCGTAAAAATATCGTATAAATACGAATTTTCACTTTGCGTATAAATACGTACATAGATACTTCGACGGAGCGTTAGAATAAAATCGATTTCGTTTTAGTAGTTTTTACAGTTACCCGGTAAATAGTGTATTCCCGGTTACAACGTTCTTGTACCCTATGAGACCGTCGTAACGAAGTTTCGCTATATAAACATATACGACATTTACGTATTCGTGTATATATTATATATTATATATATATAAACGACGGAAACGCGGACGCGACTTACGTATGAGACTGTCGCTGGCGCAACCGGGCTGCGACGTGCCGCCGTTCACGTAGAAGTCCGCGTGACCGCTGGCCCCCCATTGGCCGAGGACACCGGCCGCCGTGTGTATGATGTCCACGAAATGCGCGTCGGTGGGGTCCAGGTCCCTGGACCGGTTGTTGCTCATGTAAAATATGATCGTCGGGTCCAAGCCGGTGATCCGGCCGATTTTACCCGTTTTGATGAAGTTGGCCGTGAGACCGGCTATATGAGCGCCGACGCTGTACCTGCCGCACCGATTTATCGGTATTAGTGTTCGTCCCACTGAAATCGATATCCCGGCGATTTCCGTATCGCAATATTGCCCGACGAACTGCCGCCAACGTCGGTCGACCGTACAACACGCGCGTACGCCGATCGTGTACCGTTTTAAAACGACGGTGTCCGCGCGCCGCGTCCGACAACGACGACCACGAACGGCGAATTCGTACGGTCCCCCGTCGTCCGCCTTCGGTGTCGCGGGCATTCGTTACCGTAACGCGTTTGAGGTAATCCCCCTCCCCCCCGGCGTACGTTCTGGACGGGCCCGGGCACTTCGGCTCCGTAAACGCGACGGCACGCCGTTAAACGAACTCGGGAACAATTTGAACACCGTCCGTCAGCGTGCACGACGCCGTATTAAAAAATTGTCGCGCTTCAACCATCCACTTTACAAAACAAACGAAAATACGCCCGATATCGTCCGGTACGTTTTCTCGCACCCACGACAATTATCGCCCGTTACGGCAAAGCGACGCCAACGTTGTTATTTACACGTCACGATGATAGTAACGGGCGTTACTTACAAATTAATCCGAATCACTACCGTTATTCGGGCGTACTACAAAACCTGTTTGTCTATACGATATATACGTGTGTATATTTCTCTTAAGTAATTAAACTAATAAAAATCGTTTCGTAACCCTATCGCGGAATGCCTCCGCATTTTACCTTCGTTTTTACGATTATTACGCGCGCGTGCCTGCACACACGCACGCGCATGAGAATACTCTTTATTCTTTAATTTTCTTATTATATGTTTTTGAAATTTGTCCGCGTTAATAGGATAATCGACGCTTTAGTTAATCGAAAAACGAATAATTTATTTGGAAAATCGATAAAAACTACAACATTGTCCAGCTGCGAGATTCGTTTTTGTTTTAAAATAAATAACTCGAGTTTCGGGACGAGAAATTTTATAAAAATACGTCGTCGAGAAACCGTGTACATAACCGTTCGTCAGGAACTACCGTAATTGATCGTGTTGTTGATCGCGGCCAAGTATAACGTGCGCGGTTTCGAACGCAATTATCGCGAACGACACGGTAATCGTACGAAATATCTCGACGAATTCGTTCGGTCGTTTAACGAGTATCGATTAGGTCGGCTCGTTAAACCGATTAACCTGTAGCGCGTGTCCCTAACGGTCGTCGGATATGAATAACGCGACAACGATTTTTTCGGACGTTACGCGGTCTCTCTCACCCCATCATGTGCAGCTTGTCCGGTGGAACTCCGCGTGGATGTTCGGCCAAATAGTTGGCCAGCTGAGCGATGCACATGCCGCAAAATCTGGGCGCCCATTCCACTTGGCTGAGGCACGGTATTTGCGCCAGCGACGAATAGTCCACGATGATTATGTTGTAGTTGCCTCTGGCGAAATAAGCTGCGCGGTCCGAGCGACAAAATTTACGAACATTTCCCGATTAACGGACTTTAACGGACGCGGAAACGGTCCGTCCGTGCACTTACCGTTCCGGAGATCGGTACTCGGGGACAGGTGCCTGCCACCTTGGAAGCCGTGCACGATTATTTTCACGGGATGTTTCGGGTTGAAATGGGACGCGTACAGGGACTCCGGGTCGGTCACGTTCAGCAAATCCGGATTGGTCTGCGTCAGTCTAAACGGAACGTTATTCGACGCGTAAACGAAGACACCGATGATAGAGAAAGTACACGCGCGCGACGGCGTAACGCGTTGTACGTAACTAAATCCGCGCGGTCACCGCCCGGTGTGACCATTAAAAACAAAAAAAAAACGAAACGTAATATACGGTCGTTCATTTTCCGTTCGCGCGGATTATAATCGGAATAAATAATTTCGGGGGGGATGGTTTAACGATACGACACGCGTAAATAACGTAACGACGCGTATATATCGAGAAGCGAATACAGATTTGAGGGGGTTTCCGATTGGTTTAGCCGGGTGGTGGGGGGGGACTCGCGTACGAAAAACGAAACTACCGACGCCCGCGGTTATTTAATAATAGAGACGAAAAAAAAAAACGCTTATTCCTTCGGGAAAACGAGACGGAGAACGTTCGTCGTCGGATATGTCTAACCACCGCGGTGACGAGTACGAATTGACGGAAATCGTTTTATCGAATCGCGATTTCGCCAAACAACGAGAACAAGTACGGGACCGGTACGTGGACTCGTCGAAACAAATGGGAACGGGCGCGCGCGTACCTGGTGTACAAGAAAAACTGTATCCTCGGATGGGGACACGTGAACGGCGGTTCGACACAGGACGAAGAGTTGAACAGCTCTTTGACCGACGTCGGCCCGTTCGGCGCGTTCTGCTGTTGGTCGACGCCGTTCTGCGGCCTGGCCGCATTTTTGGCCGGGCCACCGACGGCGTTCGCGTCGTTTCCACCCGCGAGCAGACGGCCCCTCGTCAACGGTACCTGAAGTCGTTCCGGGCCTCCCTGGCACAGTATTTCGCCTGTAAAACGTGTCTAAATCTACATTACCGTTCACTCTTTCCATTTATATCCCGTCCGTCCCGTACCGTCGCCAATACTCCAGGGACGACGCCCTTATAGCGTTAATACGGTTCCATACGGTCGGGCTTGCCTCCGTTTCGAGAAAACGCGCGCGCGCACAAGACGGATAAAAACAACGGATTCAACAAACACGCCGTATATTTAAAACAAAACGATTTCTCTTTAACACGTTTACGTAACGAGCGAAGCTCTCGAGGGAGAACGATATTTTCTAAACGTATATAATTTTATCGTCGTATCGTAGCGCTCCAATCTCGATATTCCGTCGTTGTATTTCGTTAATTGGCGACAATCGCGCGGCCTGTTCGTCATTTTATTAGACGTACACGGTAGTGACGTTCGGGCGTAATTTGTTAAAAACAGCGACGACAATTGGCCAACGAGTTTTTTCTTCCTACGGTGGCGTTGTTCATTCGGTACATTCGAAAATTCGAACGTTCCCGGGAGAAAAACGGACGCGGTCGACGACACGTACAAACGACACCGCCGCAGCGTCACGGGTAGGATCTAACCGCGCAGTCTAGCGGTGCAGAAACTCGCGTTCGCGTGGGCGTAAACTACCGCGGCCGTTTCCGGTACAGAAATCGCGCACGAATCCTTTCCCTTTTTACCGTCCGGTCGACGTGGAACCGCCGCGTTTTCGTCACGACGCGTTTACGTTCAAACTGTCTTCCGAAGTTTTCCGTTCGTCCGATTCGCGAATTTCCGATCGGCCAATATTCGCGGTCGAATCGCGGTTACAACTAAAACGAATACCTGTAACCGCGTGCGCGTTTTGTGTACGCTTGTAGCCACACGTACGAATTTCCGGCGGGTGTGTCGTCGTTTTCGCCAATATTTGACCGATCTCGGACGGTAAATTATTGTACGAGAAATTCGCCCGTTATTTTCCACCATATTACCGTCTTCAAATAAAACGATCGTTTCGTAACCGACGTCGGTATCGATAACCGCGGTAACGACGCGTGATAGGACGGACGTATGGATATAATGTATATACGTCACGTCCTAGTCGTGGACTAGCCGTGTTTGTGAACCGAGTACATTTTCGCTCAGTTCGTGAAACGTCCGCGCGGCGCGTTCGTGTCGCGATAATTCTTTCGGACGAACGCCTAATAATTATACGGCGAACTTGACCGTCACTTTTTAACCCGGGAAAGTACGGCGGCCGGTGGTCGGCGTATACGCGAAACCGTCGTTGATTCGTCGAATTCGCGGTCAGGGTTATTGGTCGTTACCCGAACCACGAGTGTGGTAAACACGAATTCGTCGCTGACTCGCGGACCGCCGTTTATCCCACGCGCTGTGTACCCGACGGTTTCGTCGCTATCCATAAATCGCGAGAAACTTCGTGGTCACGTCGTCAACCGTCCCGTTCGCGTTTTTCTCCGTTAGTCACACGTCGTGTCGTCCGGACACTTCGCAGTTCACGTTCCGAATTCTCATTAACGGTACGCGCCATATACGAGGTGCGTCCAAAAAGTAAACGAAACGTTTTTATATTTCGCGGGTTCGATTGTCGACAATTTTTGTTCTCGATTGCGTGGGCGCACACGTTTTTAAAATATGATAAAATTCGGTTGTATTCGTCGTTTACTTTTTAAGTGATAGTAGCTAAAGTTTGACGTGTTTTACGAGCTCGGCGATTTTTGTTCGTTAACAATAAAAATGGATCGAAGAATTTATAAAGGTTCGTTTTCTTTTTGGATATATTTATAAATTATACCGTTATTGTCGAATGGACTTGAGGCGACTACTATTTATTAGAATATTCGTCGATTATTATTCGAAATACTGTTGTTTGATACCGCGCCTCGATATGTTTATATACATTAATTCGTACGCTTCGCCGCGAATATATTGACGGCAATTAACTTCCTATATACGGAGGCGTATTTATGGAGGGTGCGGTGTTAGAGGTTTCCCCCCCTCCCAGGGAATATTTAAAAATCTCAAATTTTAACATAATCGTTATTGTCATAATATAATTATAATACCTCCCCCCCAAAAAAAAAAGTTCGTAAATACGCTACCGCCTATATATATATAAAGATAAAAAATTACGACTTGACGTCGGTTATTCGACGCCGTTCGCCGACGTACGTACGACAACGTAAAATGAATATTAACGAATTTATAACGTACCTATAGCGACGGCGAACGTGAACAGGTACAGTAATGTTTGGACGCTTGCGATTGTAGTAGGACCGGCCATGGCTCGTTCATGTTCACGATTAGTGTCAGATCATTCTGCGTAAAATCGACGAAATCATTATTGTCGTTATTATCGTAAAACGGTTCTCGTCCGACGTTCCCGCTGCCCGATCAAGTCGCGTTCAATTACGTCACCGTCGACGAATTTATTCACGAACCGTTTCGCGCGGTCGTCGAATAAAAAAGGAAAGTTCTCTCCGGAGACTCTAAGCGGCTAGCCGATACAACGTCTGGCTGCCGAGGACGTACGTTTTGAAAGCGCGCCGCAAAGTCGCGGAGTAGCGTCACTATAAACGTTTAGTGGCCGCGGCTTTGTCACCGCGCCCGAAATACGAAACGAACGTTGTGTACACACGACGTGCAAGTCTACGAATTCAAACGCGAATGTCGTAGACGCGATGAAATATACGATGTTCAAACGTTGACGAATTACGAAAGGCGAACGTTTTTAATTAACGTCTAAATTCGACCCGGGTGTGTGCGCGTGAGTACGTACGTAACGTAAGTACGATTATCCGAACGTTCGCGAACGAGTCGATAAACGAAAATGTAGAACGACAATTGGTTAATTTTCGAAAAATTCGTCGTCGACGGGCCGTGATAGAAATTACCGACGAAACGCCCGTCTCGCGTGTATCGTCGTACGGATTTCTCGCGCGTTACACAGAGACGCATTTATATCCTTTATACGATATCGTAAAAAACGTTTCGTACCGGAAACGCGCGTAATTCGTTTACGCACGTTTGCCACTCGGTAAAATAACAAATGAGAACGGGCGTCGGGTCGAAAGAAATTTAATATCGTTTCGTTTAAGATTGCAGAACCAACCAAGCCCGCCCGCCGCGCGCTGCACCCATTTACGTGTACACGATCGTCCGCCTTATATACGGGGTCGATACGCGGGCGTTCGCGGTTTTTATGACAAATTATACGGTTTAATCGCGACCTTTAGACGCGACCTTGGTGTTACGTTTTTGTTTTCTTTTTAAATAACGCCACGCGCGTTAAATCCGATCGAACGACCATATTACCCGTCGTCCTACGGACGTCTGGTAATAATTTACGTTCCGTTCGATTATGGTAAAGTTCTCTTTCTGCGCTAATTACTAGAAGGACCTTGGCTACAATTATCGTACTTCGGGTTTGTTGTGACAAGTCGTTTCGAAACGTATACGTTTAATATTAATTTCGACGGGGGGGGTTTTCCGCGCTTATTTTCACGTCGTTTCGCGAATTTACTTTCGATTTACAAACGGCGGCGCGCGAAACGTTTTTTTTTTTTCTAAAAATTAATCGTCGTCAACTCTCCGCAACTTTTTCGAAATCTACGAAAACTTCAATTCCTCGCATAGGCCTCGAGAGGACGTACCCGTCTGTCCGGCGAAATTAAACCGAATCGTATAGAAAAAAAACCCCCCAAAGACGCGTAACTTTATTATAAATTTTTCGACTAAAAATTATATTTACGAATCTCGTTTCGATTGCCCTATGGCGAAAATATAATCGAACGTACGGGCCCCGTTACGGGGCGGAATTTGAATAATAAATTGTTCGGGGAAAAAACGACTTTCGAACGTCGAACGGAACGAAAGCTATTATATTCGTCGGATCGCTTGTGGGACGTCCCCATACAATGTCGGTTTCGAAATAGTAGCGCGGTTTTTATTCGTCGAATATTTCGTTTCGAATTCGGGTAAATTTTTTTGTCGAAAAACTAAAAAATCGTATTCTTCCCGTCGCCCGTAATTGTACTACTACTACTACAACACACACACACACACATACACGTGCGCGCCGCGTACATATACCGTACACACGTGGTTTTTGTGTGTATGGCCGTGTCCGATTATAAAGCGGCTATGCTGCGCGTCCTACTGTCCGGTCGGTCGGTACCGGTTTGGTCGTGACGTAAGAAACCCGGACAACCGGGTCAAGGTTGACGCTATTATTTTACGTTACTTCATTACGATTTCGAGACGATTGCTGAAAAAATTGAATCGACAAATGTCGCTAATTCGCGCGAACGCCGTAAATAGACGGGCCGAGACGTTTTTCGCCGGGGACGACCGATACGATCGACTTTCGGGCGAGTTACCCGAGGAGTGGAATTGGTTCGGGAAACGAACGCGCCCGAAATACGGCGAAAACGCGACGATACATTGTATCAATTCGCTCTAGTAACTTTTCGAATAATAAACTCGTCCGGACGAACATATTTTCGAATTACTTTTAAACTTTCAGACCTAGCCTTGAGTTATAATAAGACAGTGTACACACGCGCACGTTAAATCGTATTACTAGAGGAATCCGACCGCGACATGTGTGTTCTGTACGCGATTAAGTATGTGGTAAAGTCACTTGGACGGAAAGATGTCCCGATAAACTCGGCCGATGATGACCTTGCGCGCGACGCAACGACCACGGCGGGCTAAACCGAAACACTTTTGGCCTTAAAACCGTCGAAATGTTTTCGAACGACGAGATTTCGCAACGGCCCTAAACGAACGTAATCATACCCGCCGATTTGTTTTCTGTCAGTTTCGGAGCATTCGGACCGTTCGTTATTGACGTATCGTCGTTTTTTTTAGAAGATCGGCCGGTCCGTAATATATACATATATTCTATACGCGATTATTACCCGCGTTGACTGTACGCGTCAACAGTTTCGTTTAGATCCCGAAGCGAATAAACGTTTCGGTTAGTCCTCTTCGGTAATCCGAAAATCGAAATTCGACGACGTCGTTGTTCAAACGAATGTACGCCGCAATAAACGACATCGCGCGGACGACCAACGTGTCCGAGATATGAATCGAAAGGTGGCGGTGACACGGTTTATACGGATTGTCCGATATTTAGGATAGCGTTTTTACCGCGTACATAATAACTGTGTGTACCGCGGTTTGTAAACGTAATTTTCGAAGGGACCTTGACACAAATTTTACTCCAATTTGTTTTTATGAAATATACGTTACGCGTGTGGACGCGTCATTCTGCGAAATCGATATCGCGAACGTAACGTAAGTACGCGGCAAGGGAGATGGCGAGAGGATCGGACGCGATTTAATATCTCGGAACAGCGTACGATCGAAAACAGCGGAACGATTGAAACGTTCGAACGCTGTAAATACAACGCGCCAAATACCAACAAAACGCCGTTGTTAAACGAGCGAACGACGTGGACGCGTTACGAAACGTTTTTTCTTATTTCCGACGTAGAGGATAAGAAAAATCGGAAATACGAACGAATATAATAACAACGATAACGTTGTTTCGTATACGAATAACGAATAAAGGCGCGTCAAATTTATAGATAAATCCGGCGAATATTACGAAAACCGAATAACGAAAGTATGTTTAATTAGTTTACCGGTTATTTGGTCTCCGTTCGATAATCATCGTCGTCGATACGGCAATAATAATGACGGCGAACGAAAATCGTCTCCGATCGATAACGGCGCCGCGGGTTCGACGGTTTTCGTAAGAGGACGACAACGAGGACTAGACTAGGCCCGGCGAGCGATCGAGCGCGTTCGGTTCGTTCGTCGCCTAATTAAAAAATTCGTTTCTAACGGACCGCGGGAAGCGTACACGCCGCGTGGTCCGCGATACGGACACATCAGTGAAATCCGTTTGGAGGAGACGTTACACAACGCCGAATAAGATAACGCGCCTATTGTCCTACGGTCGCGGCACGTGCGCGCGATTACGTGTCGCGAACGGTTAGGTTCGCCGACGAATTGTCCGGGCCCCGAGCGCAAAATATACGCGTTATAATCGGCGGACCCGTTCGGGTAAAATCGAACGAAACAACCGTCTCTCGTCCGGACACGATTCGCGGCCTTTGATTTCGTTCCCAAACGTTACGTCCGTGTCGTTTTATTCGTTTTCGCGTAAAAATCGCGCTATTTGTACCTAAATGAGCCGTCGAACGAAAGTGACGACGATAATACTCGCGGTCGAGCAAACGCGTTCGAATTCAACGGTATTTTATCGTTTCGTCCAGAAACGTCGTACGTTTGGCCGCCTCTCGAATGTCAGGTTTACCGACCTGTACAGGATACGAAAACGAAACGGAAATTCGTCGTCGACAATTTTTTTCGTTCTACCGAAACGAATATAAAAAAATACGGTCGAAAAAAATCGCGTCCAATTACGTTCGTTCGAAACGATAAAATACTGGACACATAATTAATAAAAACACGTGGCGAATAATTTAGAAAACCAACCGTAGAACATTTTTTTTTCGAATTTTAATATTATCCGATCGAACGATAAGTAATAAACGTTCTTCTTCGACTCGTGTGTTTATATATTTATAAAAAAAATATAGAGAATATTTGATTCGATAGGACTTGGTTATTTTACGTAACTATATTATTTGTCGCCGGCTATTTTCACTTTACCACGTAAATAAATATCCGGTTATTTTTCCCGCCACGTATCCGGCAAATTGATCGTACGAAGAAAAAACGATTTTTCTTTCGCCGTATATATTTCGTATAAAAAAATGTACGCGCGCACGGGCTTTCGATATTTTTATACTTCGCGATTAATTATACGAATATAATAAGACCGCGGAGTAATAGCGACGATATGCGAAAACGCTAGATCGATATCGCGCGTTTTCTAAACGTCTATTTTTGTACCTGTTTACGATATTATCGGCTCGGTGTAGTTTTCCGGAAACGCTCGTAAACCAAACAACTGCGCGTATTTCGTTCGCCGCTTTCGGTTTATAAGTAAACGAAACGTCGGCGCCGCCATTACGCGCGTATACGATAACGTCGTACAAGATAATTGGTAGCCGGTCAAGATTAGCGGCACGTATCGGCGTAAACGCACGAAAAACGGCACGGACGGGAACGGTAGAGAGATAGTAGCGCGACACGAGGGGAAAGGTGAAAATCGCACGGCGCAGAGTGAGAAAACGATAACGACGACGCGCGGATCAAACGTTACCGGCCGCCGCTGTTACGTACACTCGGGTTCGGTCGATTTCGCGCGGTTTTTTTTTTCAAATATTACCGATCGTATATCGCCGAACGCTACGACGATTAATTAAAGAAATGTCGAAATCGCGAACATCGAGATATTCGAACGTATATCGTCGACAATATATCGTAATCGACACGCGAACGTTAATTCGGCGCGCCCGATATACGCGGAATTCAAAACAAAAAGTTTATCACTTACTCGTACCCAAATTTTCGTCGTACTCGGGCAAAACGCGTTCGGCGTTATTCGTAATACGCGACGACGTCCGCCGAAAGCTAGAAAACCGTCGTTTACCAGCCGTTAGCGGTTTTGGTAAACGAACCTACGGCGATTAGTCCTAAAATTACAAAACCGTACGTACGTTTTACGAAAAGACAATCCCGCGTTTCGGATGTACACCGACGATTATCGAGCGGACAGAATACGGACCGGCGGTGCGTTGTCGTTAATAGACGCGGTGACCAGCCTAACGGTACTCACGTGAAAAACGTTCCGTGCGCTACGACGAAGATGAACCAATGAAACGGACTAATCGGCGAGTGCCGGCGCCGTGGCTTAACCGGCAACTGTGCACGACGATCGAATGTGGCGCGGCACGCGACTGACTACCGTCCACCGACTGCCGTCCCGGGCCGACCCGACGGTAATATATTACAGTGAAAGTGAACGGTCGTTTCGATATTATTATTATTATGCGCTCCGGCGCACGTCGCGGCCGCGGTACCACCGGCACACTCCCGGTATATACCACGACGTAACCCTGAAAACGTTGGACGACAATAATACAATTACGTTAATTACCCCGACGACATTTGTACGCGTTTTCGATCCGAACGTTTGGATGAACGCCCAGAGCACAGCCGACGGACAACGGCACTCGAACTCGCTCGTTTGTGTCCGTCCAACGTCAGCGTTTTACTTAAAAATAGAACAAATTAAATACCGCGCGGTTGTCCAATAGCGTTTTAGGGACAATACAGCTACACGAATTAAAAAAGGAACACTGTACCAAGTACCGTTAAGAAATGAGCGACTAAATTTAAACGTAACCGGTACGGTTCGTTTGGCGTCCAAACGCTACTAAACGTAGCGAAAAGATGCGTCGAATAATCAACGGACGACCGTCGTCGATTAGAAACATAGTAAATACCGTGTGCGTAATAATAAAAGATCGAGTTCGTTATGTTTTGACCGAAGAATTGAGCGTGCGTAAACA
>JAIPRN010004277.1:0-15921 GCA_025469175.1 Geopemphigus sp. TES_GeoC_2020
CGACGTTATTTCCTTTTTATCGTCTACTGGATCGGGTATATCCTACGTTGTTTACCTTATTTTTTTTTACTTTATCACTCCGCCCGGCAATCTCGCGACCTTCGTTGTCTAATAAACTCCACCTAACCACCTTTCCACCTAATTTGAATCCCGTCGTCTACACACAAAACGTTTCCGTCAACCCCTTAACGTGTTCAAAGCACGCGCAGAGCACTTCCCCCCCCCGGGAGAACAAACGCCCGTTCGTTATTGAGAATACGTTTTTCGATCCGTTGACGTTGCACGTTTGTCGTTGTGTTTTGTTACAGGTAAGACATACGCGATTTTCGTCGGCGGATCCGACGTCCGACGATCACCACGTGTCCCGAACGAAGACGATATTCGGGTATGGTATCACGTAACGCGCGGCCGTGTAGAACGAACGACGAAAAAACTAAACAACGAGTCCGGTGCCCGACTCGGTGGACGTTCGGACGACGCCGTTTGCCCGGTTTAGCGCCGAACTCGTCGGCATACACCGCGCCCCATAAATCGACCGTAAATTCCGTTCGGTTTCGCCAATGTGCACGGATCGTCGCGCCGGTAGAACTGCGCGAGGGATTATTATAATCGCAGTGTATCGGCCCCCCGCGCAGTCAGCCTCACACCGGCGATTCGAAATTGTAAGCGCGCGATTCCGCCCGCCACCTGCCGGGCACACCGACAGGGGCGAGTTTAATAACGAATTTTCTCGTATCGCTGTAACCTAACGGCCGGTACCAAGGACGCTGTAAATTACGTATAATATGTAAACGGCAAAACCTCGATGGCGTTATTTTATTATTTAACGTTACGCCGTCGGTCCAATATCGCCGACGAATCGTTTCGAAATCGATTTTCCGAACGTCGCGGATCGTTGTTGATTGCCCGGCGCGGTAGTGCTACTCGTCAACGTCGAGGCCGGACGACGTATGTGTGTGTGTCCGTACGTTGGTACGCTCGTCGTTTTCTCGGTTTCTTATTGTTCCTCAGGACGTTTTTTTCTCGAAAAACCCCGACAACGGTTTCGCGCGTAGTTTTCGAATTCGGGCGAACGTCCGGGACAAGCCGACAACCGGCGGGATTGATATACCGCGCGTTCGGGTCCGACGTTACTAAAAAAAATAAAACGCCGCCGTTTTTGCCGGCAGACCGTTTCGGACGGCGGCGGCGCGGTGTTTTCGTTAAAACCCGGGCGCGCCAAAAGCGTATCGTTTTTCGGAAATGTACACCCGCGCTCACCGTCCGCCCGGTAAACGGCCCCGGGGTGAATTTCATTTTGGTTGCCGTCGTGAATGTGTTCGCCGTCCGCCCGGGGGATCGGCCGTGGCGTTCGCCGGATACGCCGTGTGGTCCCCCGGGATTTTCGTCCCGTCAACGAACAATCTCGCGTTTTAACCGATCTACGCGGACGTTTGTTTACCCGAATGGAGGAGGCCGCTTTATTAAAAACGAAACCGCCACTCCCCCCCCCCCAAAAACGAGAATCGAAATTCCGCGGGACGGTCGTAAACGACCTAAATGGCGATTTACGACGGGCGCGTTTACTATATTCCGACGACCTCGGACGCCGACGTTATTCGCTAGAATGATACGTACGGGCGCGCGCGGACGAATCGGACGAGTTTCGTTCGGCCGTACGGGTTTTATTATTACGCGCGAACGTAATATCGTTTCCCGGTAACCCGGTTACATTTTACTGGTTGTATTCGGTTAGTACCCGAAGCGCCCTGGGTTTCTTCGTTCGAGGCACCGTGTCAAAAACAAAAACACCTCGACTACGTCGTTCCGGGGCCCCGGTGGTAATTAATTTACGTAACGGATTGCCGAACGTTGAAAAAAAAAATCAAAAATATTATTCGGTGGAACGCGCCCGTTTTTGCCGAATAACCCCGAACGCGGTACGAATATTGTAAATTTACGAGAGCGCGTCCGCAAAACATAACGGAAACCGAACCGTCGGTGTAATAAGCGCGACATTTTCGTCTATACCGGTCGTCGTCGTACTGGTCGCATCTTTACGTCCGTTATATATTTCGGTAGTTTCGCGTAACGAATGGTGCGCGTTTGATCCGAACTTCGCGAATCGGAGGACTGTAAAAACAACGGGGGGGGGCGGAAGTCCGTTATACGAATGACGTAAAACTTTCGACAAGGAAACAAATTGCGAGCTTCGACGGAAGTAAATAGTAAGAGTTCGGAAAACGTTCTCGTACAGAGTTGTGTACCGGCGCGCAATTTGATTTCGCGAACGAAAATAATTGGAAACAGGCGATCGAATAGTGTTCGAATGTTCAAAGAATCACGACGTGATCAAAGCGAAACAAGGCGCGCTGTCGGGGCCGAAGGACGAAACGAAACGACCACCACCTCGGGACATGGCCGTACGTTTCGGGTACGAGGCGCAGTGGCGTATTGACTTGGGTGGGAGGGGGGGTGGCGAATGACCCCTCGAAAATTTTTAGGTAAAAATTAATTTCTGACGAGACGTATATAGTTTTTTTTTTTTTAGTCGATAATAACGAAAAACTAAATTCTTTATCTATCAAAGTTTATAACGTGTCTTGTTTCGTTGGGGTCGTCCGATTTATTTATTTAAAACCACCCTCTCGAAATTCAGGTTTAAGTACGGCACTGACGAGGTGTGTTCCTAAAAAAGTAAAGGAAATGGTACTAATTTCGCGGATTCGAAGAGTCCGACTTTTGTTTTTTACTATCGCGTCGGCACACGTGCCACTAAAGTACGATACGATTTTCGGCCGTTGTTTACTTTTTAAGCGGCAGCCGCCGAGGAATTATTGTGAGCAGGGCGATTTTCGTTTGTTGAAAACGCACGAATAAAAAAAATTTTTTTTTATTAAATTTCGCGTAAAAAAACGAAACAAAGCGTAACTGTTAACAAAGGGCCCATGGCGAGTCCGCTACGAGTACAACGAGGGTTTACGACGAGTGGTAGTATTACGCGTTTCTAAGACGGCCGTAAAGACGTTGAAGATGGACGGCCCTGGACGGCCCGGTACATGAACAACGGACGAGAACGTGAAACGCACGACGAACGCTATTGGTCCGTAGCATTTATGCCGCGGGAACCGAAGAAACGGACGCGACCGACCTGCGTGGGAGGGGGGGTGCCGTGTAACGGGCCATTCGGTTCAGTTGACGAGTACGAACGCTTTTATTTTGTTCGCGAACGTGACGACGTTCGCCCGTGTTACGTCCACCGGTCGTGGTGAGGGGCGAAGTGCAGGGGACCGGAGTTACGTCGTGTTAACGGTGGTACCTGTCGCCGTACGGAGTGGCCCGTAAAACAACAACAACGCCGAGTCGTCCATTATCGCGTGACATTCGAATCCTCGTCGCGTGTAACGAAACGCGAACAACAATAATAACGATAATAATTACCTCCGGTCGTGTCGCCCCCGGCTTCTTGGTCGACCCCGAAACATCCCTTATAAATACCGTTACGCTATACCGGGCCGTCGTTCGGGCAAGTAAGGCGCGAAGTAGGGTACGCGAATGTCCGATAAAATATGATGTATAAAAATACAATATATATAATGGTCGGCCGAACGCACGCGGGACCGCCTAACCGGGTCGGCGGCGGCAACGTCCGGTAAACGCGGACGACGTTCCCGGACCGTCCGCCGAACGGACACGAGCCTTCGTACGACAAAATGTCGCCTGACCACGTCCGACCGTTGTTTCGGAACCTTCACACATCCGTCACGTCCCACGCGATCGTATTGTAGCCGTTCCCGTCGGTCGCCGATCGTTGAATTTACGATAGAATTACGTCGAATAGTTACGGAAATCTCGTTCGTCGCCTTATTGATTTACAAAAAATAGAATCGACGAACCCGTACGGACGTTCGCGTCATCCTAAATAGTCGCGTTATCTAACTACAATTACCCTTTTTTTCCTCGACCGAACGTATAAAACAAACAAACATTCGATAGCCAAACAAATTTCGGGGTTCTTCGTCTCTTTAATATGGACGATTTCCGTCTCTTTCTTCCGTCACTATAAATAAAATGTACCCGTTAATGTGCAAAACGAACGAATTACGAGAAAATATTCTACTCGCTTTCTCATTGGTCCGTCGTCGATTACTCAAATTAAAGAAACGAACGCTCGCCGCCACCCGTACATCCATAATCTCGTCCGTCCGAATCGCGCCGCCGTTCGCGCGTTTACACGGAACGGTTTTATATTCGTTTCCGTTCCGCCGCTCTCCCGTATATTTTCGTTACCGTGCCAAATACGAAACCGTTTCGCCCGTTCCGTCTTCGGGAAAAAAAAATCTTCGGATTCGTTGAAATCGGGGCGGCCGGCAAAACGGCCGGGAGCGATCCCGTTGAACGAAATCGTTGAATCGAACACGAAGCGAACGGTTATGGGAAACGGCCGGCTGAACGAACACGGAAAAGGGCGTTACGTTGTGTTTTTATTAAAACGTTCGCGTTCGTCTTACCGGAAGGGTTTCTCGGGAATTTCGCCGTAGGCTCCCTACGATGGCGTTCTACTTAAAACGTTTCCATTCAAAAACGGGATAGGGGAAAATCCTTCGCGTTTATTTTATCGAGTTTTATTCGTGTGGTTGAAAACGGTTTACACCTTTTTGTTACGTAATCAAACGTCGAGCGAATTAATAACCGCGGGAAGTTCGTTCGAAATAATTATTATACGAAAGGCCCGAGTTATTGGAGCTTTCATGGCCGTTAACCAGCGGTCGTATAAAACGGAAAACGGTGTCGCGATAGGAATGAATCGTACGAAAGCGGAAATAAGAGGCCGACGAACGGCCAACAACGGTGTTGTTCTCAGAGTCCGCTGGACCGTTATCGATGTTTTCTGTACAAACGAGGTAGAAAACGTGACACGGGACGAACGAATGGGCGACCGATTGCGTTACGAACGTGGCAAACGTACGAATTGGGAACAATGCGGCGACGACGACGACGACGGTGACGGCTGAAGAAATACGACGCGATTTTCGTATATCGGAACTATAAATGTCGCTAACGAACGCGTGGCCCGGTCGCTCCAAGCGCGTCCCTCTTAAACGGCCGTCGCGCGGGTCGGCCGAAACGGTAATAAATCACAGCCAATTTTTTCGTTCGCGCGGCACCGACGGTTATTTTCGTTCTCGTGTGCGCGCAAAATCGATATCCTATACAGATCCGTCGTCGTCGACGTTTCAGCGTGAAACCTGACCCCACACACCGTCCCGTCCGACGCACGTATAAATAGCCACCGACAACCCCGAAATAAACGTCTCGTGTCCGTCTCCTGTTGAAAGTCCGTTGGCTTCGTTCCGCCTCGGAAACCGTACGTACACGGCCGGATAATTCGTTACCAATATCCGGGTGGTCGCGCGCCCTCGGAACGTCCCGGGCTGTGCTACCGCCGATCGACGAACCGTTCAAACACGAGGGAATAATGACGGGCCCGACGTCGATGATAAAACACCGCGTACGTTTCGCCCCAATAAACGAGCCTCCCCGGACGGCGCGGTAAAACGTCACCGTAGGACGGGATTAGCCCTCGGCCCGAGTACGACGCGGTGTTTCTATCCACTGGCCCTCGTCCGTTGACGGACACGATTATCCCCAAGTTTGCCGTCTTCCGTTACGACGACGACAAATTCTAGCCCCCCCGTCAACGTATTCACCCGCCAACCGAACGAATTTATTCGCCGACGTTTTCCAATCGCGTCGTCCGTTCCGATATTGGCCAAATAGGAGAATTGCCGAGAAACAATTGTCCGTAAAAATATAAAACGATTTCGTTATATCGTCGACGTAGATTATTAGACGACGTAACGGCACCCGAATTCGTCGGCGGGCTCGCCCGTCAAACGCTACACGGAACCACGCGGATAGTTTTAACCGAATACGCTCAAAGTTAAATAGGATTTTTCGTTTCGTTAGTGGAGGACAACGCAGACGTCTATTTTCGACGGTTTCGTCGGATCCCCAGCGCGCGCGACGTCACGGACCGTTTTGTTTCGAACATTTCGTACGCGTCGTAAATATCGTACTATATAAATCGTACACGCCCGTGCCCGTCGTATTTGTGCGCCGGTACCGTACACGCCGCGTTTGAATCTCGTACGTATTTTTAAGTAGCCCTCTACGTAGTTTTTATAACGGCGGTATTCGTTTTCGGTCTCTTAATTAAACGTTCTTCCGTAACGGCGCGGCGTCCATCCGTTCGTGACGACTTCAAGCGCCCCGGCCGTTACCGTTCCGTACGAACCGCCGATTTCTCGGGCCGACGCTATTTTTAGACCCGAAGGAATAGACGTCGCGCCGACCGCGACGCGTGAACGGACGGCACGATTGCCGGGGCGTCGATTATTTATCAGAGCGGTGCCGTGTACACGTGTACGTTCCGTCGTCTATTACCGATATGGTGCTAGCGGCACCCGCAGCATCGTGCGTCGGCTGATACCTGTTAACCGGTAACGTTTCGTTCGCGACCCGCACGAATCGAAAGTAACCGGACGGTACCGCGGCGGCTCTCCGTTCGTTTTTCGCAACGTCCGCGCCGAAACCTCGGACGGTCGGTTACCCCGCCAACGTAACGCGTCCTATCAATCACAGTGTTCGTATTCCGTTTAAACGAAAACCGTTCGATCTATTAACGCAAATCAAATAACGTACGAACGAAAAACGTATTTTATACAAATATAACGAACGAATAAACGAAATCCGGATTTAAAACGCTCGTATTGATATCCTCGACTGAAATAAATTTTAAAAAAATAATTACGGGAATCGAACGCGTCTCGTAAAATATATAAAAAATAAAAATACGTATACGTCGAGCCGTTCGATAGTTTACCGTTTCGCCGATAAACGTTATCCGCCCCGGCCACTGGTTTACGGTATTTGCGGTACTCGATTCACGTCGAATTTCGGCGACGCGTTATATCGAACGTCGATCGATGATCGAAATCGGTACAATCGCGGCCGGTCGGACATTCTCCGACAGTCCCGGCGGCGTCTCTCGAGTGTTCAGTTCCGTGGACGAAACGACGTAGAAACAACACCGTTTACGGGCCGCCATTTATCATGTTTTTCGTTTCGAGACGCGTACGGAAACACCGTAATCGTAACGAAACGCGCGGAAGACTAAATAAAAAATTCGCCGAAAATAACGCGTTCACGTATCTCGATATTATTGATACCGTCGCATAATCGTTAAGACGATTTATACGCCTGTCGTACCGTTTAATACGGACGTATTACGTAAACAAAAGAAAACGATTATCTTATGGCCGTTGCCTAATCATTTTGTTCGACGTGTATATTACACTTTCGGCCGTTAAACGTCCCGTTTATATTTCGTTCGTCCATACGTTATTCACGTTACGACGGATCGCCGTAAGCGATACGTTCGGTTTCGTATAAACACGTTTCAGTAGTCGACATAGGACGTTACCAAAGGGCGCCGCTAAACAATACCGGGGGGGGGTACGCGAATCCGGTCCGCGTTTCGCCTTATCGTGAAAACCGCCGCCAAGGAGCGCGCGCCTCGTTCCGATTAGTAGTTACCATATACGGTAACTAATTGCGTGGACGAAAACGTCGCGCGAAACGAATAATAATCGTCCCGGGATTTCGTCCGTGCGTTCTCGTACGGAATAAGGCCGCGCGATTGCGGCGAAATAAAACGAGGCGAGAAAACAAACGGGATATTCATTCGTATCGACGTAAACGAAGGCGGAAAACGTACACGCTCGGTTGTTTTTCACAAGGGTAACGTTTACGCGGATATTATCGAATATTGGACGGACGCCAATCGTTCGACGAACGCTTGAGAAAAATTAATCGTGAATCCGGTGTACGACGTCGAATCGTCGCCATTGGGCACTCCGGGGGGGGGGAACGTAAACGCATTTGCCCATACGCGTCCGTACCGTTCGCGCCGACGGACGTTTCAAGTCGGAATTTTCGGGGCGCGTGCAAACGGCGCGAACGACATTTTTTCCACGACAACTTTTCGGTTGACAAATTCGATTACGCCGCCGCGCGTTGGTTATCGAATTCGTTTGTCACGTTACGCCTCCGCTAATCGATCAATCGCCGAAGTTTAACGCGTACAGCGCCCCCGAGAATTCGGCGTCTCCAAATAAGACGACGATCGATCATTACCGGTCACGTTAGGAAATTCGTCGGCCGTTTCGCGCGCCCGTCGCGGTCGATTAGTATCGCGGTACGGTCCGCACGCTCCGGCCGGTACCAGGACTCGCACTCGAACGAACCGAAATGACGATACCCGACGTACCCCGTCCAACCGTGTCACACGTCAGGTACGTCCGAAATCGAATAGACTGACGCGCAATTTCCCACCGGCCTCGGGACACTGGACAACGGTAAACGATCTCCGTCGGCGATAAACCGTAACGAATCCCGCGGAACTAAACGCCACCGTTGTCCGGCCGACCGATTGTTGTAGCTAATTAATTAGGTTCGAACACGTTCGGTGGTTCGCTCGGAACCCGACGAACGTTTAAGATGAGACCTAAACGGGAGGGTATATCGATCGGTGGCAAGTCAAAGTTGGCGAACCGATCGATTCGGACGTGTTCTGTACATTCGATACGTTTTAGTTCGGAGTTTCCGCACGTTCCGTTGCGACGTCGACGGTTGGCCACGACACTATCGGTAAACAGTCGGTGGCCCGATTACCGCGGACGGAATTCGAACGGACACGCAGTCGGCGTACGTTCGAATTGGCGATTACGTAGAGGGAAACCCGTAAAACTCGCGATTCCGACGGGCGCCGCGATTTTATCCGGGAACGCGCGTCACAAACAGCCACTCACTCACTGGACGCCAACGGTTTATTCCCGAAAAAAAAAACCGTCGGCGTACCCGCCTCGATAATAATACGACTCGGACCGCGATCTCGGGCGTCCCGCGCGCACGTTCGCTCGGTCGTTATACACGCGCGCCCCGTTTTCCACTTTGTTGCGGATTACGGGCGAATATATTACGTAAACCCGTAAGCGCCCGGTGTGGTAACGTAACGTACGGCGACGGGTGAGCGGGCACACGGCGCGTTTTTATTCGAAATTGAAAATACGTTTCCCCGCCCGCGCGTTTTTAGAGACGAAGGCGGCGTGGGGGAACCGGCTAAACGATTGTTGAGGGGGGAGGGGGGAAATGGAAAATAATGGAAAAACGGTCGGCCGAAATATTATTACGTTCCGCCATACATCGGCGCATCAACCGCCGTTGTTCGGTGACTTTTACGCGCGTGGCGTTCTCCTATTTTCCATTGATTCGGCGCGGAAACAACGCGATTGTAATTGCGGAAATTCGGTCCCTTTCGGATTTTTCCGGGCCCCGCGGGAACTTCGTTCGCCTTACTCTCCCGCCGTACGACGCGGCGGAGTTATTTTTAATACATTCGGGCCCTTGTGTTTTACACGCGGCCGCTTAAAATGAATAATTCGACAATTTCCGCGCGCGAATATGTGTGTTCCCGCCGCCGGTGTTCGATTAATGGACAACGAGTCCGCGACGATTGGAACGAAAGACTCGAACGAATGCTCGAACAAAACTCTTCCAATACAAAGTAAAAAACCCGGTTCGAAATTAGAATCGAAAAAATAATTCCAAAATCAGCTCCGAAAAATTAGTGAAACACCGTAGCTACGGAAGGGGGGGGGGACGAACGGTTTGGATACGTTCGCTCGCGTCGATATGTCGGTCGTAGGAATACAACAACGGCGAAAACGCGCGCGCCATCAAGACGAACGAAACACCCCACCCCGCTAATTAATATCGTCAACGGCTCTGATACGTTTAGTTTCGTGTTTGGACGTTGTTTCATTTTTACACGCGTTAATTTCTCGAGTCTTGACGACGTCGGGGTACAAAAAGGACAAAAACAATTCCGGTATTTCGGGGATATTTCGTTGCTTACGTTTCTCTATTTACGCGCCGCGGCGTTCGCGATTCGTGTAAGCCGGACGAGATACGCGTCGTACGCGCGCGGAAATGGTGTGGACGTAAGGAAGGGAGTACGAAAAATCGAATCGCTTTCCCGGTTACCAAAGGGTTGCACGACGCAGACTCGCCGTCCGTCCTCCTAAGGTTACGTTCCGGGATAATTTTTTACGTCCGTCTCGAACGGAGGCCGCGACGGTCGATCGATGCGACGTTACGGGGCTATTGTTTTCGCCGTTTTTCACTCGGGCCGTCCAACCGCGCGGAACAATATATATTTAGCTCGCGCCTCCGGCCGGTTCACGCGTATTCCTACACGCCTTTATCTCGACCGTTTGTAACTCGACATCGTCCGCCGGCGTAAACGACAATCGCGAACGGAATACGCGCGTCTCGATCCATACGCTTCCCAGCCCCCCAGCCACCGTTTGTAAATCGCTCGTGTTTTAATAAAAACCGCGTCGGACAAATAACGAGCACGTTACGGAATTCCAAAAATCGTTCGAGCACGTCACCGCGATCGAACAATATTGTTCGTAGTTTCGAAATTATAATACGCGAAGCCCGCCGAAAGCTACGTTCCGATCGTTGAGCATCCAATTTCTGTCGCCGACGTTTGTTGAATAACCGATATATTTCGTTCAAAAAAAAAAAAAAATAACGATTAAACGTATTTATAATTTGGATGGTGGTGGTGGGGGAAAAGGGAAACTAACGATTTCGAAAACTTAATTTTTCGTAAACGTTAGATTCTACGTCGCGTGTCGGCCGAGTATTGGGAATTAACGACGATATTTGTGTAATAACTGAAAAAATTGAAAAAGGGAGAGTGATAAATACCGATACCTAAACGTAGGTATAGGTTAAGTGAGGGAGGTGTTTACTTTTAACTAGTTATTAATTACTAAATCACTTACCTGTCCCCGGCCTTATTGATTTGAATGAAAATTTCAAAAATGGAAGGGAAATACGTGCAAGATTAACGGAGAAAAGGTTGAGTTCGCTTATGCAAATTCGCCGACAATAAAAACGAATGGAGACGCAGAAATCCCGGCGAAGCTAACAGCCCTTGATCCTCGAAATACCGACATTCGCTACCTGTTGACCCGTGGCTGGAGCGCGCGCACAGTCTGAGAGTTGTTTGGCCCCGTAAGGAGACAGACGTTATCCGATGTTCTGCCGGTGGTCTACCAGCCGACTGTACCGACTGGCTGGTGGACAGACGGTGTAATGACTGAGTGACGACGGGCGTAATTGTTGTCTTTTTAGCAGAGTTGTCCGGTGACATTATCGCGACGTATCGGCCGGCTCGTATTAAAAAATCACCGAAATCGGCGTGTTTTGTCTTTACGGTTCTTTATATGTTGATTGTAATAATCGTAGTTTATCGAGTTCGTTGTTTTACGATATTTGCCCGTTTGCTTAATAAGGGACACGTGATCGTATGATTCGTGCTCGTTAGCCTGATATATTTTTTATATAGCTGCGTAATTATTGTAATTTTTTTTATATAAATGGAATGTGTTAATTCTGTGTTTTTCGTGTGATTACGACTCAGACAATCGGCCTCTATTTTGCGCCCCGTATATTATTATTATTATTATTATTATTGATATTTTATTAAAGTATAGTCGGTGTTCCGAGAATTTCTCAAGTTCTAACATTTATTTAAATACGTTATTATAGAAAATTACAACGAAATATTATTACGGTATAAGTTCGTACAATTGTGATATCTGTGGATATCGTTACAATTGTTTACTAAAAAGTCCGATACAAGAAGTTCGATCGGAAAATGTTAAAATTTTCAAAAATTGAAAACGCGCTACGACGCACTTTTACGAACGATTATTCGGAATAAGACGTCTACTTAGGCGTGTGTTGAATAACCGTGCTAACGTTTAGTAGCGTCGAATGGCGAAGGAAACGGCTCGGAAACCGTCCCTTCCGCTTGTAAAGGCGTTAAACGTCCTCTTTAGGGTCCTCGAGAATACGGCCGTTATAATTCGTATCGATACGTACCGTTTTTAGATTTACGTTCGCGACGAGAGAAAACAATAAAAAACCAACACTCCGTTCTCGTTAGGCGAACGTTGTATTACGAAAATGTTTACGCGAAACGTCGCGCCGCGCACGTGTTGAGTGACGCGTGTCCGTTATATTAAGCCGCGCTTAACCGGTGCCAACGAGTCGAACGTACGTATATATAACAATATACGGAGTCGTGTCGAGCTCAGTGAGTGTACCCGTCGATCGAATAAAAAATAACGACGACGAAATTATTTCGCGTTTCCCCATATACCTCGGACGGTCACCAGTTGCGCAAAATTTTTTCGCGACGAAATTTCGGTCGCGAAAAAATTACCAAGTACGACTGAGCCTTCCCCCTCTCACCCGAAGTTTAAAAACGATAATCGTCGTACGTGCCGGGACGGGTATGTGTGGATGCGTGCGTGATAAACGCGTCGTCGCCGTATTTCATTTTCATCAAAATGTCGGCGTTCTGACACACCACCCGAGCCGAATGTATTAACGTCGACCGAGGTCCGTGAGTTCGCGACAAAATATACGATTATTAAATTCTGTCGGAAACCGTAACGACGATAATAACGTCGTCGATATAATATTACGCGATTTGAAAGAGACTCGTGCGTAACGTTTCGTGAGCCAGCTCGTCGTCGTAATGATATATACCGCGAACGTGGTTAGGTCGTACTCGAATATACTAACCGAATATATATAACCCCGTCCGCGAGGTCTTCGTGCGTTTCTTGCGTAAACGGTGTTTCGTGCGCGGACGTGGAACGCGATTTTCGATCTAAATACCGAAACGCTAGTCGAAAGTCACACCGAACTATCGGCAATGTATGGTAAAGGCTGTTGAAAATTTATCCGGAAAACACGTGTCGAAGGCAATCGTAAGCGCTTCGCGTAAAAACGTACCCGCTGAAAGTAATTTTATCGCGTCTCCCGTCGTATTTGTAACGTGGTCGAAATTTCGTTTCGACGTTCTATCCCCGCGGCTTTGGTTGGTTCGTTTATCCAAACGGTTCGCTGTTTTTTTAATATTTTTTTTTTTTTTTTGGTCGACAGTCGTGACGTTGTCGGGTAAACGTATAAATTTAAGGGGAAATTGATACGTAACATCCGAGAAACGCTCGAAATACGGTACGATACGATTACGACGACAACAAGTACATAGAAAAACGTCCGAGTTCGATTACGCGCGTCCGTATTTTATTAATATACCGTTTTGGATTCTGACGCGAAACGATGCGTTCATTTATGTATAGGCGTATTTAAAAATGTAGACGGCGGAAAGCTTCCAAGCGTCCCGGCGAAAGATCGTAAATTGTTCGGCGGATGCGTGTACGTACGGAACGGTCGGTTTTTCGATTTTCCCAGTGGTTTTTCTCGGACAGCGGCCGGAAGCGAAACGAATTACGGACAATTGCCGACAACGGTAAGGGGCAAGCGGAAAACGACAATTTTCTTAAGCAAGGCCACTTCGTTGTACGCCTCGAACTCGAAATCGTTTTTGGGTAAACAATTTGCAAACAACCGTCGACGAGTTTCCCGATCGAAAACCCGTCGGAACGACGTTTCGCGATTATTATTATTATTATTATTGGCGAGACCCGAGGGGTTTTACACGGTGCACGGGTCCACGTTCAACGCGCGGAACATTTTAATTTCGATTAAATTAAACGGTGGAAAACGAACGCGGGCAATTTCGTAACATCGGACGAGAACATGTTCGCGAGTAAATTAATCGAGCATTAACGTTCCGCGTAAATAAATCGTAAAATAAAAGTCCGACCCGGCCGTATACCGTACAATATTAAACATCTCGAAATTCTCGACTAACGAGCCGGCTTATGGAGAGCTTAAAATATTCGCGGGGAGGAACATTGTAAACCGCGAATTCCGCTCGGAACTCGAATTTTCTCCGTAATAACGTTATCCGTGCGAATTAACGATTCTAATTTCGCCGGCGCTGCGTGCGTGACGTTCCCTTATAGTTTTCTACGGTTTTCTTCGCCGTTCTCCAATCGCGGCGTACGTGTGTATATATTCAAAGCCCTAACGTTTTTTTCTATTTCGAAATTCGATTTCCGAACGGTTCTCGATTTACTACGTACCGTTTATCCGTATATAAGGTACGCACGCGCACGTACCTAAACACATAGCTACGCCACCTGGGACTTCGAATTCGTCTCGCTTATAACGTTTTCACGGAGACGCGACGTTATGTAATCGTCGACGAAGTAAATAACGACCGTTTCCGGACTAGGAGGACCTTTGGAAAGTGCGCGGCGGCTTTTCTTCGGGAACGTCTCGTACGATCACGTTCGTAATTTTTACCGCAAAAGAAACGGGAAAATCTCTGACACGGTAATCGATATCGGCAATTAGCTCGGCAAATACAATACCGCGGCACGATACGAACCAAAACCTTTCCACCACTCCGCCCCCCACCCATCAAACACGTTGCGCGCGTTCGTCGAAACCAATATAACGTTAACGAACGAACGTTCGGAACGCCAATCAATACGATCGCAAAACAGACTAAGCGTATAGTATTTTTTGCGAATTTCGTTCTTTTACGCGCCCATACACACACGCGCGCATATACGGGCTTAATTATTATTAATTAAAAACCGGTACGTTTGGACGGTATAAAAATAGATTCTAACGCAAAAAGTCGTAAATGTTGCACCAGTACGACGTCACGTATCGATAATACCGACGGTATTCGTTTGCCGAGCCTACCCCCTTCCCACACACACACCCACCGATAGTCAAAGAACCGGCGGCGGTAATAATTGATACGGTTCGCGACCTGTTATCGTTTCGCCGCACACACGACGACGGTTATTTTTCACGATTGTTTCCGTACTTTCGGGCGCGACGCGTCGTCGGACGTCGCGCGTTATTGGCGAGCACGACACGACCGTTCTGACGATACGGCACGTCGCCGGCGCACCTGATTTCGGACGGACGGACCGCCGCCGCCGCCGCCGGTAGAATGACAACGGCGGCGGTTGTTGGGACCGCAGCGCCGATTTGGCAATACAACGCGGCCGCCACGCTACACGAAACTTATTCTTATCCGCGGAGCACCGGCGGCGCGGGCTCCCGGTAATTTTGGCATCTCCCGACGGCGGTCGGGCAAAAAAAATGAAACGACGAGAGGTAGGGAGAGGCCTACTCGCATTGTGTACACGATTCTCTTTATATATATAACCACGTCGCCCGAAAGAAATTATAACGAGAAAAAAATGGGCGCGCGCACGACGTCGACGTACGTTTAGTTTTTTTTTCTTTCGGCTACTGTTACAACAAAGACGCGCGTACCTACGGATTATTATTTTAACGGTTTACGCGTTAGATTAAATTTTATTATTAATTTAACGCGCGCGCGCCGACGGGACGTTATTTTCGTAAAATAAAACGAACCTCGGTGACATATATACACGCGCGTGTAATAAATATATATATATATATACATTTGGTTTTTGGCATTGTCCGTCCGCTAAAGAAAAGTCCGTCCGTCGTTTTTCGGGTATTCTATAAATACGAGAACGCGCCGATGCGTTCTCCCGTACAACGGTTATGGCTATTATTATTACTATTACGTATATCGTCCTCGTCTGTTTACGATTTACGTACGACCAAATGCTGATCGACGTGGCCCGAACGCCATTAACAAAAACGAGTTTCCCGAATTTCTAACGGCACCTGTGACCTCCACCGGCGTCGGTTTAAGTATGGACGGGTCTCGTCGCCGTTGCCCGCGTGTTTCCGAATCATCCAATCGGGACGATTACCGGACGGGCACGCGTCTGCTTTTCGTCCGCGCATTTTTCCCGAATAATTTACGACGAAACACGAGGATGCTCTCGAGTCGACGGAGTAAAATTATTGGCGCAGACGTCC
>JAIPRN010004278.1:0-15919 GCA_025469175.1 Geopemphigus sp. TES_GeoC_2020
TATATATATATATATATATTGTGTTGTCGAAATTTAAGAGAAAGTATTTACCAAATTGTAACAAATCGAAATCATCAACATCAACTTGGAAATAGCTTATAGAATTGTAAACCTAAATGAAAATGAGCTATACCGTATACACAAATATTGTGTATATTTATCATTTCGAACATATAACTCATGTTTTATAAGTTTTTAAGCATATTTATTTATTACCATCTATCGATTATTCGTTAATATTCTAAACAAATATTTTTTCCGCGCTATATTTCGTCAAAAATAAGTTGAAGAATATTTTTAGAAACATAACCAATATATCTAATACCTTTGAACGAGCAATTCTTGTATATATGTACATTTATATATATATATAAACTGAATCTCGGAAACAGCTCCAACGATTTTTATGAAATTTAGTATGCAAAGGGTTTCGAGGGCAACAAATCGATCTAGCTAGGTTTCATTTTTAGAAAACGTCTTTTTATCCATGTTTTTAGGCAATGAAAACTACCACAATATTATTAGAATACGAAGGTAAATTTCGCCACTATCTACAAGGCTGGAGCAGCTCAGATAAATCGAGCGGTCCCTAAGCCAGGAAGACCCCGAATCCGAAACCCGATGAGACCAATCCGACTTTTTTTCCTCTTTTTTTCACGTTCCTTCTGTGAAAAAAGCTATAGGAATAAAATATTTTCTAAAAAAAAACACGAAAAAATGACCGAACTTTAAAAAAAAGAATTCGGTAAAAAAATACATAAACGAATAGTAATACTATTTTTCTTTTTTAACTACTGCTTTACCAACACAGTAACACTAAAGCTACTTCAGTAGATGGTGTTGTTAAGCAGCACTAAACCAATGAGTGTTTGCTTTGAGGTTAGACCGAGAAAATCAATTGTTTACTTACATTATTGATAAAATATGTTTTTTTTAACTCACGTAATCACATAAAAATGCTTAAAAGATCTATAAAAAAAAAACGCTAATAAACAATCTAACTTCACGAAGCCACGACTCGTCTCAAGAACACCTTGAAGAAAATCTTCATCAAACACAAACAGGTCCAGTTTCTCAAACTTGACACAATGAAGACTCATTTCAAGAAATCCTTCATGAAAATAATCAAGTTTCCGCTTGTCCCGCACGTGCTGCTAAAGTAAGATGCTTGCAAAATTTGACTAACATTATACGAGCAGCTAGTAGCGTGTAGCTACTAAAAATGACGAACAATGAAAATACCGATTAGAAGAACAAAGACGCCAAGACGGAAGACGTCGTAGGGCTTTAGAACTCGTTGTAACAAGTCTGTGCAATCACATAATAAAGGTAAAAATTGTTGCCAGTGAACAATCCGGCAAAGAAGTACATATACCAAGAATAACCATTGACTCATCAAAAGAACAACTGGGATGCACCATGCAGCGTCACCGATTTCCCGTTAGATCTGCATTTGCCATGACTGTCCACAAATCCCAAGAGCAAACATTCGAATTTGTTGGAGTTGACTTAAAGTCCATTCCGGTCTTCACGCATGGCATATTATATGTAACATTTTCTAAAGTTAAACGACCAACTACGTTAAAAGTCCATCTTCCAAATGAAAATCCTCGACATACCCCCAATATAATATGGAAAGAAGTATTAGGTTAAGACACGATCTCATAATTAAAACTGCGACGATAAAAAAATATATATATATATTTACGTAATTAAGTAAGTACTTGTTTCTAATATAACGTTAAACTAATTACACTCGTGATTTTTTATTTAAATAACTAGTTTGTATTTTTTTATTATTATGTCGGTAAGATCGAAAAATATTATTCATATTTCATCAGTATGTAATTCGTATTTAATAATGTATGTAATAATGGAATGTAATAATCAATTAGTAGCTATTTTATAACTTGAAAATACTAGCGTACCAAATTGTTACTATTATCGTATTGTATAGTCACGTATATAAATATATAAACATGTTTATATAGACTAATTTACTTTAACCCTTATGTCGTATTCGTTAGTTCTGATCACTTTTTATATTCGTAAAAATTTAATATTTGGTTAATAATAAAACCGATACGTTTAGACGTCCATAAAAGCGAATTACTTGAATTTAGCTTAAGATAAATAACGCTGGTAGTCCACAATTTAGAAAATACTCTAATTCGTAAACCTATTCAAGTAAAAAGAAATTTCTATGGCATCGCCATTTCAAACTGCTGTAATACCCTATTCGTTAACAAATTGCCATAATCATCGAGGCTGTTCCACGCAAATACATGGATTACGTTTTATAATTCTCTAATGGACAAGGGCAACAATTATCTATAACCTGTACACGTGTCAAACCCTCAAGGTGTATTCATTTATGCATAAAACGAAAAAACTATTGAAATGGGAAATTATCATAAAAGATATACAATATCACTTAATAAAAAGTCATTTACAATTCTATAAAACCAGTTAAAAAATAATTGCGTATAATTATTAAGAATTAAAACAAAACAAAATTATGTCGATGAGTAAAACAAAACCAAGAATTTAGAAAAAAAATATAAAAGTTATAGTAATTAGTCAATTTAAAAAAATTTCTTGAAAATCCAGAATATAAGGATTCATATAGTAAACCATAAATAAATATTTAAAAGATATAATACTCAGTATACATTGCTCACATATATAGGTGAACGAATTTTGTTGGTGGTCTTTAAATCAAAAACCCGGAACAAATATACGATGGTACAGTTTACATCCTTCCAGTAAAATAGTTACTTTATTCAATGACATTATAAGTTTAAAACTCGAACGTAAACATAGCAAATAGTAAACATACACAATTTGAGAGCGGTATTTGTTTAATGTATTCGACCGACTGCAAAGAGAGTAACCCGATTTTAAGAACTATATCCAATTTATCCATGGAAGGTTGGACGATCCGTCAAATTGCCTTTTCGTCGGCCGGCCGTGACTGGTTAATCGAAAACGTTAACTACGTTTTCCACAGTGCTACTACGGTAAAATTTTACGAACTTCTCGAGGTGACGACGAAAATAAACATACAAGGCACGGAAAATGTATTGGCGTTTGTGGCACAATTTCGAAATTTGAAATTAAGAATAATTGAGGTTTCAAACATAATTGGAAAACAACGTAAATGTTATTTAGAAAAATATGTTTAGCATTTGGAGAACGTTAAGACTTTCATTTTTATTTTTTTTTTATTTTATACGAATCGTATATTATTAAAATAATTTTTAAAACGTTTCGAAATTAATATTATGAAATAATATTGTATATACATGAAATAAATATAATGTAAAATTCTCGGATATACATAATTTGTTTAAAATTCAATAATTATTAAAATTAGAATGAAATAATCGTATGGCATTCGATCAGTACCTATTAAATTTAAATGGGCTTTTTATTGCTTTTATATTTCGAAAAATTATTGATAGGTAGTTTTTAAGATGTCCACAACATTAACCTTCTATTATCATGCAAGAAGTCAGAGATTATTAAATTATATATTGGTTATATTTCTATAAATATTCATCAAATTATTTTTGACGAAATATAACGCGGAAACAATATTTGTTGAGAATATTAAGGAATAATCGATAGATGGTAATAAATAAATATGCTTAAAAACATATAAAACATGAGACATGTGTTTGGAATAATAAATATACACAATATTTATGTATATACGAGTAGTATAGATAATTTTTAAATGTTTTACATTTCTATAAACTCATTCTTGGATTATGTCGATGATTTCGGTATGTTACAATCTCGTAAATACTTTCAATTAAATGTAGACAACATAATATATATATGTAAATATATGTTGTAGACTTGTCTTGTTTAGAAGCCAATAGCACAAACTTGGATGTATAAGGATAATTTATACGTTTTTCTTTAAATAAATCGATTTAACTAATTATTGTGTTAAATTAAATAGTATTTTTATTCGTTTCACATTTACAAGTACAATTATGTCATAAAAATATTTAATAATCTAAAAATAATATTCAAATTGCAAAGATGTGAAAAAATATTTTAAAATTATTCGATTCTTTGCAAATACGTAATAAACATTTTAATAAATGCACATAGTCTTTTAATGCATATTAAATAAAAATGCAAACCTTAACACAGTAATCGTTGAAGTTATATGGCCCGTAATAATTTATTATTTTGTTATTGTAATTATAAGATAATCATAATCAGAACCACTCCAATATAACTTATTTTTGATTAACTAACTATAAGAACAAAAAGAAAAACACTTGACAGAACAGCAGCTTTCTTGGTATCTAATAGCTTTCATATCAAAAAACACATACTATTTCATACAGTTAAGGAAGTTTATATAAAATTAAATAAATATGGTAGTTACCGTCCATAAGTAATATAATTAAATTCCCTTTGGTGTTACGTAAATATTATACTTTAATATATATAAATAACGTGTCATTTATAGGGATTCGTTCACGTGTCGACTGCTTATTCACACTGTACAAGTGACTAAATATAGGAGGAATTCTATCCCGTTCTGTTCACCACAAAGGAATTAAAACTCGCGTTGCAAAATATAGACGAATTTAATACCCACGAGTAATTACTATTGTTATATAACGAGAATCGATTATATTTCACACGTTTCGATTTTCTATCAATATACATAGTATTTTATATTTACAGCATTATTGGAAATTGGCCTAATACGTACACGTTCACGAAAGCTATTACGAAAAATTTAATATCAGCCAACGAACATCGCTTGCCGATTTCTATAATTCGTCCGTCTATTAGTAAGTCTATGAATCGCGTAAATTCGTTACATCTTACGGAAAGAACCTAAACAATGAGCTATTGATCGTTTGTATTTCTGTATTATAATAAAACTGATTTTGGTGTTTATGTACAGTCGGTTGCTCGAAATCCGAACCCGAACCGGGTTGGATGGCAAATATGAACGGACCGACTTGTATAATAGTTCCGCTCATAATTGGTCTATTGAGGACAATACCTATGAACAAGGACAAAATAACCGATACAATTTCCGTGGGTTACACCACGAACGCTCTAATCAGTGTCATATGGGATACAGTTAACAGATATGTGATAATCACTCAAATCTGGGTATAATAATTAACGAACGGCATGAATTCCCAAAAACACTTTCGTTTTCGAAAATGCGTAAAGTTTCTTAAAATAAATCTCCACGATATTCTATATGTACCTCATTCAGGTGGTTTTTTGTATTAGTATCCTCAAAATGAATGAATATTTTTCGTTAAAATATTTGTACACAGTCATTTATCCGCATGTATTCAAGAATTTAAAATGATTTTACCCCCGTCCAGTTATTTGTATTGTAAAATACTGTACAAATATGTGAAACCCTAGAAAATATAATTGATGAAAATATGGACGTTTAAGTTGTTTTGTATGTGGACAATTTTCAAATTTATGAACTGAATAAACATAGGCTTAATATTAATAAATCGATATATTCTTTTCCCACAAATATTGCGTTATAATTTTATCTAATTGTGTATTATTACATTTAGTATATGCATACTGTATGTTATAAATACAATTCTAATGTATAGACGACTATTCAATCGGTATAATTATTCTGACAATATACGCCAACACGCAACAAGTACGAATTCACAACCTTATTATATCCATTCTGGGAGGGGCGAGCTAATGTTATCGAATGAAAAAGGTAGCATAGAACATAAATCTTAGACACTGATATGGTACTCGAGGACATATTCGTCAGGCTGTCGATGGTCTTCTTTAGTGGGTCAACCAGTTTTACTTCGCACTCACGTCGATTATATATAGCTTCCACAAATAATATTCTTTTGGACACGTATGAAGTTTCATTTTTTACGTCGTATGGTACAAGATAAATAAATAAATAAGTACGGTACACGTTAAATCAATGTTGTTACGGACATTTCTATGTAGCTTTTAACCCTTCTAATATACATCGCCACAAATCATGTTGTTTACCGACGCTATTTTCAATTTTTTCATTTATTTTGCTACAAACCCACATAAAGGATCCCAACATTATTATTTTCTTAGAATTATAAACTATTTTTAGGTACAGGGACTGTAGTCAAAAGGAACCACAGCAGGAAACGAAAATTTACAATTACGTATCTTCTGTCGAAAGCCCGTTGACATGGAGAACTTGGCTTGACAAAATATACGAAAACTACAACGACGCTCCACCTCTGACTGCATTTTAGTATATGTTTTACGTCTGTTCCGCTAACGTATGGGTCGTTAAGGTATCGAGATTTTCGCTGCACCGAGTACCCTTTATGTTCTTATATTTATTTTGAACACTGATGGGTTAAAACTCTAGGTAAGCTGTGTTATATTTATTCACAACAATGTACACGAACACACTTTTTTAAAACGGATATTTTGTGTTTCTTACTCACTCGTGATGTTGGATCACTCTACAATTAAATGAAAAATGTTATATATATATATATATGTGTGTGTGTGTGTGTGTGTATTTAATATCGATTAAATCATAAGATTATTTCATCTATATATTTTAGTGATCTGTGATTATAGGATTCTCCTTATGCCTCCACGATGATCCAATTGAAATCAGTCTAAATAAAATTTTAAACGTTTAATGACTTTAATAACTGAAATCACTTTTTTGTTATTTATGTAAATTAAAGATCAAAAACTGGTCACAATAATCGTGATTTTCTAAGTTTCCGATTAAAAATGTTTTTGACGATTTTTTCTTTTAATATTCGATTTTGATAGTTAAAACTTTAAAAAATTACGTAACTTATAAAATAAATGGACCTTAATGTCTACACAATTTATATAATTAATTATACTATACAACAAATACCTTTTCAATATAAATATATTTTTTCACTATAAAAGAGAGAAAACTTTTTTATAATGTATACTTATAATTGTTACTACGTAATTGGGGCCATATTGAAATCGTACACAGGCAGTGTTGTGCTTGTTTTGAGGCGCAATATTATTCGCCAACTAAGCAACTATTTTTAATTGGTCACTACATTAGACGATCATCGTAATATAAATTAAATAGTTTTAAACATTCTTTAGCACCATACAGCTATATGAAAAATTGAAAAATATGACAGACATGCTCAACATTTTTATGACAAAATAATGTAAATTCGACAATAGTAATACTCTAAAACTGTGGTCACGTTTTAGCCAAGAAGATCGCAACACATTCCGATTTAGTATGGAAAACTTCGATTGGACGTTCTATATCAATGATTATATGCGCGGAATAAAAAACCATATACTACACGAAGACCCGAATAATGTAAAGGAAGCTTTGAAAAAAAATCGAATGTGAGTATTTGTTTACTTATATACATATTAATAGAGAACATCGATGGATTAAACGGAAATTCATTCCTGTCGTTTTATAATTATTTAGCTACAGTTTTTACAATTTGATAGAAAATAAATACTGTTTATGTACAATATATTAAAAGTGGAATAATCATTTTATGTTTTACAACATAAAACCTATTCGAATTTTATAAACCATTTTACCTTAACGTCGATTTTGCAAAATGTATTCGACGTAAATAAATAGGTAAATTGTTCGTTGGTATTCACGAAAAATATATAAATAATAAGTACCTTCTAACATCGTCGATATAATATATCTTATATCAATACGTTATATTTCGTTATATTTATACGTTGGTTTCAGATTATTCTGTTTACATTATTTGTGCGTGGCAATCATCCTGTACGTCGGGATTAAATTATTTTCCACTTTTATTGCGTTCTTGTTGTAATTAATGAATATATTTTGTATAGTTATTTTTGTATTTGAGTTATACTGATAGAAAAATGTATAAATAAACGAAAATATTAATCTAATATATTATTGAGGATGTAAAATAACCTGTATGTATTTATTCGAGTTTTTCACAATTGTTTATTTGTAACGCTTCGTAACATTTAATTTACCTTAAAAATCCACGCTGTATAAAATAACGAAATTACTTGGTTCTTTAAGTGTAAATTAAGAATTGAAAGTGTAGAGGAATGTATAGTGTTTTGACACATAACTTCACGTAAAAAGTTCGTATTTAATACACATTTATAGTATGAGGACAATCGGGAATAGTTTATCAAATTTAATTTTCTTCAGTAAAAAAATGTACGCCTATTTTTATACAGATTTCGCACAATGAATTATAGGACTTAAAATTATTAATCTACCGTTGTTATATATCGTATAACACAGAACGTGTACAACGTACGTTCAGGTACCTGTTTATATTCGTTTCGAATATTATGATCGTTCGTTTAACGAACAGATCGAATTCACGAGGCACATTCATTGGCCATGACTATAACATTGCAACACTGCAACTTATAAGCGTTCGCGAATATATTCTCGCGCGCACGGGTACCCTGTCGTAAACTCGTCTTATCGCTGTAAAGTGCCACGAACGATTGCTTGGGCAGCCGATCAAGAATTTTAAGCCGGTTTTTACTTTAATTAGTTGTGGCCGGTCAGGCCTGTGGAAACCAACTAACACCAGCTAATCGTCTCGCCTCCGCTTGATCATCGGGCCGGGCGGAAAAAAAGTACCACCGTTTCAGATGAAATCCGGGTGTGGAGCAAGTGACGATGGAAGAACTTGGCGCCGGATTGAAAATGGAAAAAGAAGGACACAACGTAAAATTGTATAGCTCTGGTACCATTAGGCACGAAACGAGTATTTGCCTGTGAAAACGCCGTGCGTATAATGACAATGTCATGAACGTCCGACCAACGATAATAGCGTTACTACGTTACTATTATTCAGACAACATTACCGTGGTGGACGAGGGGAAGAGAATAAATAAAAATTCAACAAATCCGTACGTAGCATTATTCGGTTCGGCGTCGCTTTCCCGTCGATCGTTAAAATTAATTCACGGTGATTTTCGGTCGAAAACTAGTACGAGAAGTAAACCCGAATCACTATATACGTAAAATATACTCAGATCGTTGCACGTAACGCGTATGTTTGGTATGTTTGGTGCATCCATTCGATTTGCGTCACGCAGACGGCGGAATAGGACGAAAACAATAATTATATTGCGGTTGACGTCATTACGCTCTGGACATAAAACTTGTCGGCACGTTACCTGGTTCGTTGGGTCGTGCATGTGTTAAACGTATTCGGAACGTAGAACTGCGGCGAATGTGTATTTCATGTGTTCTGCTATTTGAAAACGAGCTCGTCGGGGTCTATATCGTAAAATGTAAATTCGTGTCGACGAGACGTTCATGGTCGCCGTTGGTGGTGTTCGTGGAGGATGATCTCGGTTTTCGATTAGCGATAGTGCCGGATTTTTAGGGCAAACGTTTCGACTAAACGCCCGAAAAAAACACTCTGGAAGTTTCCGAAACATCGTTATTCGGTTGAATCGATGGTGCCCTACCGCTACCATTGGTTTCCTTTCTACCGTTTGACGAATAACCGTTGACCGCGCGACACGTCTACGCTCGTTCGGCACGTTCCGACTGTGTCGCCGAGTTGTTAAACGGAGAAATCGAACACCGTTCGACAAACGAATACGCGATTATTTCGAAAATATCCCTTCTGAAATTCGCGTTAGGACCTCGTGAATACGCGTTTCCCGACCATCTTAAGCGAACAAATTTACCCGTGAAATTATTTTCGCCTTTATTATAGAAGGAGGGCGGTGTTGAAGGTTATTTTATAGTATAGTTACGTTTAAAAAAAAAACGGAAAATTGACTCCGAAAATCGTGTTTTTCAATAACTGTGGAAAACGATTACTTTTTTATAGAATGGCAATATAATAGTATGTGTATAATATGCAAAGAAATTATAGCATTTTTAAAAGAATATTTTGTAATAATCGAGAATTAATAAATAATTCGATTTATAATCGCATATTAAGATATACTATGAAAAATTTGATCAAATATTATGTTTAAAATACCTACACCTAATATTCTATTTATTTTAAAGACAACTTTTTTAATTTTCGGTCTACTAAGAAAGATTGTTTTTTTTATGACTCTCGGTAAAAAAGGTTAATCATCACTGTTATAAAGTATCAACGTTTAGGTACGATCGCGCAAACACTAAAGGGTTGGGCGTTGTTATTTCAAATAAACGTCTATTTATTCTTACGTTAATATCTAAAACTAGATTTTATTCTTATCTAATTGACTCCTCTTCACGTTTTGATTAGAACATGTTTCAATGTTCGTTTTGTAATCATTTTATAGAATTTAAAATATTAGACAATGTAAATAAATTGGCTAACGACCATATGAACTATTACTAATAAAACGAATCTTTGCGGCCAATAAAATATTTACAAAGTAAAATATTTGTTAGATATTTATGTCTACTATTTCGAAAATGAATCGATCTAATCATTTAACGCGAAACAATTAATTCCCCGCATTTAGATGTAACCAATATCAATATACCGAGTGATGTTTAATCCAGATATATCTACCTCATGAAGGTAATCGTCTTAGTTAAGCGTCCAACACGGATTCGAAAAAATACTACCGAATTATTGTTATAGGCTTTTTTCGTTGATTACTCGACAACATTTTAATACTTGAGGAAAAAAAACTTTTAACAAAAGTTAAAAGTTTTACAACATTTTATTTATACTCATCTAAACCTACAGCGTACAACTCTGAAGCTGTAAATAAATATCAATAAAACACGAGCGTTCCAATCCTATCGACGAACTTTCGTACTATTCCCGTTGCGCGTGCACGCGTTTTCAACGACGCGTTCCTTGAACATACGAACATTCCGTAACACGTACGAAACAGCCGAACTAAACGTGACGAAGAGTTTCCACATCGTCTCAATACCAATTTCCCGGGTCGTTCGTTTGAACGGCTAATCCGGTATCCACCGAGCTTTCGGAAAATCTACCTGGTCGACAGAAACGGAAATGGCGCGGCGACCGCTTAACGTAAACCTATCGCCAGAGTTTCGCCGCCAGACGGTTGTCTTCATTTAAGCGGAACATGTATTCCGTACGAACGTTTATTGTACACATTTCGTACAGATCCGATATTTTTCCAGCGAACATAAAGAAAACCAACGTTTACTACTATATTAAATAATCCCTTTACGTTGCTACACGTATGTTTACCCCGAAATAGTCGTCCAATAAGGGCCCGACGAAAAGTTTCCCTCCCGGAATTGTCGAGTTAACAAAATTAACGCGTTCCTGTCGACGCTTCGTCGACTAAAAGGTGTATAATTACCGTATTCGTGTAAACACGTTCCTAGGTCGTACGTTGTTCGATGCGTAGTTTACAATTTTCTCGTACTTTTCGAATATTTTATCGAAACTTAAACTAGTAGTCGATTTTGTCGCTTATAAATTATTTATTTTTGCTTTTATTATACATTAATAGTCGTGCGTAAACGTGTATGAATAAAGACAACTAACAATTAACACGTGCGGTTTATTTTGTTCGATTATCCGCTTCATTTTGCGTCATAAACACTGAAATACAATCGAGAAACAATAAAAGGCTGTAAGCTAACGCTAATTTTTAGAAAAATAACTTGTTCACGCTTAACCCATCCATTAACTTTACGACCGTTATATCTTTATATAATGGACGTAAAAAACGGCCTTGAACGTTTGGAACGAAACATTTAAAAGCGAGTACGCGTCCGGCTCCCATTGTCCATATATTCGTCTATACGATCAACGAGTACCATTTCAGTTTTCAAGCCGTATCCGTAACACGCGCGTTCACAAACAACGACGATATTCGTTTAATTGAAGCGAGAACACACCCGTTACAACCGAAACATCGGTTCAAATGGGTACTAACGTAACGGAGACGTTTAAGGACGGGACGGTTTTCGTTACCGGTGGCACGGGATTTCTGGGGCAGGTGCTCGTGGAAAAACTGCTGCGGTGTTGCGCTGTGAAAACTATCGCGGTACTTGTGAGAACCAAAAGAGAATTGACCGCCGAACAAAGGGCTTCAGATATCCATAAACCAACAGTGAGTATATATAAACATTCCGTGTTTACGTCGCGTTTACGGCGACATTTATTCGTTTCGGGTGCGAGACGTCGATATTTCGATGTCCCCATAAAACGCGAAATACAATAATCAATTAGCGGCGATTTCGTAGATTCGAAAATACGAGCGTATTAAATTTGGGACCGTTGTCGTATTATAATAAGGACGTTTGTACACCACACGGGCATTTCAAAATGTTGGAAAATCACGGCTATGATTATACTTTACTAATATACTTTAATCCTAATATTGCGTTCGTTAGTTCTGATCACGTGCTACATTCATTAAGATGTAACACTCGATTAATAATAAGACCACTTTTTTTATATAGGCCTATAATAATAAAACTTATGACATTCAAACAGCCATTATTTTTCCTGTTCTCGAAACACAATTCCTACAGAAATCAAAATTTAATACGAATTTTATTCTTAACAGAGTAATTTGATTATATATTATTCGAACGTTTTGGTTCAAGAAGAATAGTGCTAAACATTATAATAATTATATGACGTAATGTAATATGATCGGATTATTTGCACTTATGAAAAACCGATTGAACAAAATACGGACTTAGAATATTTCTGGAAGCTGTAAAATTCTAATAAGTAAACGATTTAGTAGTAAACAATTTAGATGGGCATTTTAAAGACTTATATTTGAATTTAATACGAGAATTATAATTAATTCTTCTTCTTCTTCTTTTTCTTCTTCTTCCTCGCCTCTGGCCCAGCTACTTGGGATCGACCAAAAAAATTAAAATTCCTTATAATTCAAATTAATCGAGCTTTAAAGTATAGTAATAAAGTATTCTAACACGAATTTTGGAGTAATTTACTATATAATATATATTTATATATTATAGCTTTGTGAGAGTTTGTATAAATATTTTGGTTTTTTTACTGTTACAATTAAACCGTACAATTTTTCTTTTATGGCTGTTACGTGTAATTGAAATTTTGTTATACAAAACAACAAACAATTTCAAGTTCTATCTTTGACTACGTTTATATTCGCGCGAAACATTCGTTCGTTTGACAAATAAATCAATCTCGTCATTTAACGTTAGGCTGTCGACACTTATGCGCAAGAAGATAGTGCGTCACAACGTCGTGACGTGTCGGGATATTCGACGAGTATTCGCTCAAAAATATTTCGACGGGTAGTTCATTCGTTAATTATTCATTGATATTTACCTACGCGACTTGTTTAACTCGTATGTAGTGTATAACGTTGGTACGATTTTTCTATCGTTTTCTATTTTTCAATTGACGTAATAATTTTGAATACAATTGGTTCTTGAAAAACCGGTCTAACTTCATCACCATCAAATATAATTTTATCCTCGTTATGAATATTAAACGTTAACAAATATATTTAAAATTAATTCGATTAATAGTTGATATTTTATTATTCTAAAATAATAAAACTTTACTATACCAAAGTAACGTTGGCTATTCAAATAATTATACAAACGTGGAATCGACCAATTCCGGTTGTACAATAATGCCAAATAATAAAAATCCAACATCGCCTGCTTCTTATTATTATTAATTATTATAATAAAATTTACTAAATCATTATAAGTCAGCCAAAACTTCCGCGACGGGTGATTAGAGTGTAATAAAGAATTAATCTATTCGTTTACGAGCTGTTTCTATCATTACTTAATAATAATTTAATTACGTTTTTCACCAATTATAATTCAGAAAATCGATTTTCGCCAAAAACCATCTAATCGTCAATTCGCGTTCTAACAATCGCAAACTCGACTGTGTCATATTGATAACTCGTCGCGATAAACATCATATTATGTATTTGAATTTATTTTCGACTATTACTATAAAGTAATATTCGATTTACGTATTGCATATTCGTTTTGTATACATACCTTTTGTTAAATGTTGACCAATGAAAAGTTCAATGTTTCATCGCCAATTCAAATAGAGATAAATTCAAAATCTAAAGTAATAAATTATAGTAGTAATGAATATAAATGTTCAAGAAAAATGTTTTCGGATAAGTTCGAATACATAAAAAAAAATAATTTAGCGACATCAAACCTAGGTTAAATATTTTTATTGGAATACTTGCGTAAAACGAATCAACGTTCAAACTAAATATGTTTAAAATATAATTATCGACGATTTTGTATTTAAAAATTATTTTTTTTATTGTTTATAAGCCGCGGCTGTTGAATCGCAATTAAAGATTCGAAATCTGTCCGTGAACATTTTAACCTGTCCGCGACGACTTTTTTTTTTCAAAGGTAAAGATGTGACGTTGTTCCTCTAAACACGAAGTCTAAAGTTTACTATCATTCATTTCACTCTTAATTACAAAAAATGTGAATCACAACTTTTACTTACTTTGCCGGATGTATATGACCCGTTCTTCACAAAAAATTTTACTAACAAGTAACGGGTTATATATAACGCTAATGGCATACATTCAAAAAATACTCTAATACGTAAACCTATACAAATGAAAATAATTTTTATTCACAAAAGAAAGGATCGCTAGGGATCTAGAGGCATATTTCTCCCGAAATGTACATCATTCGAATAATGAAATCACCTTTTATACGACTATATAATAGGAACCATAAAAAATATCAAAATATAAGTACGAAAAATTTTGACGTTTTAATGTCAGTCCGAAGTAATAATACCGAATTAACAATAAATTGGTACCGGCATTAGTAGTTGTAATAGATAGTAATGTTTAGTCGCGTACGATACACCATAAATCGTTTTAAAAAAAATTCAATACATATCGGAAATTTACGTAAGTCGGTCATTAACGTCTCCATGGTCAGGAAACGTAAGCATTTTTAATATGATGCATTTCGTCTATAGAAACGACTGCATATCGTACATTGTACAAGTATAAACCGGCTAACACACATATGTATATATATATATTAATATTCAAAATTTACCGAATAAAATTACTTGTCGTTCGTTTTGCGTTTTTTAGATAGTCAAAAGAAATAAACATTTTTATCGCATATAAGACCTGATGAAAAATAACATATTCGCAAATTCCCACCTCTCGCCAGACTACATGCAGACGACCTTGAATGTTTGAAAAGAAATAATATTAAATTCGCTTACATATATTTCTATTTCATCAGTCTGCTATTATAGGCTAGGCCGTTCAATTTAATTTATAATATATAATTCGTGCGCGCGCGCGCGTGTGTGAATATAAATAAATATATATTATGGCAATCAATTTTAATTTTCAGTCGTAATCTTTACAGCCAAGTGTATAAAATATAATAAAATTTTAGTTTAAGTAATATTTTTCGACAAAACAATTCGACAACAACTAAGGATGGAAACAAGCGTAATCGAAACGTTTAGAGACGGGACGGTTTTCGTTACCGGTTGCACGGGGTTTTTGGGGAAAGTTCTCACAGAAAAGCTGCTCCGGAGTTGTGCCCTGAAAAAAATCGCGATATTAGTGAGGGCCAAAAAAGAATTTACTGCCGAGCAAAGAATCACGCAAATTATTGAGCAATCCGTGAGTATATAAATATATACGCACATGCGCGTGTCCTATATATCAAGGGAAACGTTAACGAACGATATTGTCTATATTTCTATACTATTTATGAATTAATCGATACGCGTTTTACGGACTCCAATCGAAATTCATACGTCCAATTGTATTTGATTCTGAAGCGAATTAGGTATTGGTTTTAAAACGATTTGCCTCTGTGTGTGTGTGTGTGTGTGTGTGTGTGTGTGTGTGTGTGTGTGTGTGTGTGTGTGTGTGTGTGTGTGTGTGGGTGTGGGTGTGT
>JAIPRN010004279.1:0-15918 GCA_025469175.1 Geopemphigus sp. TES_GeoC_2020
CGGGCACGCCACCAGCGCCCCCCCCCCGCCACCCCCCCCCGCAGCCGCGGAACGCGATACGAATTTCGACACTCGGCGCTTTCGTTCCGTCGTTCTTCGCGCGCGGCCCGTTCGCCGTGTATTGAGAACGTGTCGTCCGATTCGAGTCCGTTGTTCGTACGGATATCGTCGGCGGCCACATTGTACTCGTCGCCCACATTGGGTTGGGGTGTCCTATCCCCATTTTCCGATCACGTTTTGACCCGGCCAATTTCGCTAATACCGAACGTTCGTGACGATACGGCCTAATCGAACGAAACCGATATCGCGATATTACGCGAGAAATTTAACTTCGGGCGTTTTCCAACGCGTTTGGAGCGCCGTCGTATCGACCACGCGATACTTGGGTGAACCGGCGGAGGTATTTATTCGCGAACCGCGCTCGCCGAGTAAATTGTACGTAACAGTACCTGGCCGATCGAATTTCGAAAGGGGAATATACCGTACGGAAACGATCGCGCTCGAACGTTCGTATGAAACGACCTCGGCGATATCGCGGAAAAAACGCCTGTAGATTCGTACTCGGGGTGGCCTAATCACGTATTGGACAGAAACGAAAACTTCGAGTTTACAACGCGCGTACACACCAACTGGTGTACCAGTGTAGTGGGGGAGCACTTTCGTGCCCGCGGCGTATATTATTTCGAAAACAATGTATGCTCTTCGTGGCGAATTCTCGTAATTACACGACGTTCGGTATCGACAAATCGATACTCGGCAAATATTCGCCTAGCGCGTCGGATAGTTTTCGCGTGATTAGTTTCTGCTTCCCCTCCCCCCCCATCCCGGAACGCGTGTAAATCGTCGCGTTATATTTTCCGGCGTCGTCTCTCGATTACGCGATAATAATTTTAGTTTAATCGTTTTTAGCGCTCGCGATTCCAACCGATCGAGGGAGTTTTTTTTTTTTTTTGGGGGGGAGGAGTGATTAGGCAGTTGGACGGGTAAGGAAAACGCTCGAGTGATTGTTTTTACGATGGCGTCGAGTGGAGCGTGCAGAGAGAATGTTGGAAGAATTCGTCACGTTTTCGTCGGAATGTGTAACGCCAATCAACCGCGATCGTAGATGTACGCCCTAAACGCGACAAATCCCGTGACGGACGGCCGAATTTGTGCGTTTAACTAACACTTTATCCGACGACTGAGTCCGCGAGTATTGAGAAGACGCGCGCGTTAGGTAGACGTGCCGCGGTGTCCAACGCGAAACACGCGCTTTGTAAAAATGACAAGGGCGGCGGCGATCACCTCGTCGATTCGGTGACACGTTCTCGGTTTTTCGTCGGGTCGTTGTCGTTTGGTTTGGGAGCTTCGTATCCGGGCCGCGGATTTCTCCAGCATACGATCTATAGTTACGGATCTATATATACTATCCGAATAAAAACCGATCGCTGTTTCGGGTTTGGAACGTAACCGATCGTGAATTGGCTTTACAACGACGCGTGTTCGTTTTCGCGATTTGTTATATCGTCCGAGAGCACAACTCGACCACTAGTCTGCGGCGGCACGTTGTTCGACATACATTATCCGCGAAATGGTCGGCGCGTGCAAACCGGATTCGCCTTCGTCGTAATTCCGAAAATGATATTTAGAAACGATCGGTTATTATAATTCTGAGCGATTTACGCGAAAAATTCGACCGAATTTCAAAAATCGGAATATTTCGAGAGTTTATTTTTTTTGAAAAAGTTAATAACGATTTTAATTCGGACCGCCGGCGTCGAATATTTTCCGTTCGTTCGGTCACGATTAAGTCGCCGCTATCGTAATTACGGTACCTTTGTAAACGTGCTTGGAATTTCGATACACTCGACGTTATCGAAATACAAACGATCTTAACGTGATATCGCGAAAATCGTCGGAAATTCGATATATATTCGTTTAAATTATATACGTAACGTGATAACGTTTAATGTACGGTGGTGTAGTTGAGTAGCCACGGTGATGAGTCTACGTAAGAATTTTACGTTTACAAACTTATAAAACAAAACGAAATCGATAAAAAAACCCTAAGAATCGAATAATTTCGAATTCAAGTCCGTCCGATGGTCGAAACCACAATTTACACCTATCCGTATTCCCTCCAGTTGTCCGATAGTTTGAAAATGAAGACGCCATTTCCAATAACACACGCGCATTTTCGATATTAAACGTACCAAGTGTTGACACGGACATTCGAAGCGAACCGGCCGCTATCGGACGCTTCGTATTTTTTACGGTTGACCGTATGTGTGTCCGTGGCGCCGGGGAAGGCAAATTGTTGTTACGTTACGCCATCGCGACGTGTGTGTGTGTGTGAGGACTTGGGAATCGAAAAAACGATTTAAATTTATTATTTCGCCGACAAAGTAGAACGCGTAAAAGAGAAACTGTTAGGAAATATTATTTTGGGGGAGGGGGAGGGACAAACGAACCCGAACGCGTTAGAAACCTCGCGTTTGCGTTCCACGATTTCTGAGATGTACACGACGCCGTAGCGTCTAAATACGGCGCAAAGCGGTATCGTAATCCGCGCGTGACAATATATATATATATATGTAATAATAATATCGTAACGCGTATATTGTATTTTCGTAACGACGACGATAATAATAATCGTATTAATAATAAACGCGGCGACCTATAAAACGTTAATAATACGACCGCTGGGCCAATGCGCGCGCGCGCGCGCGTGTAGTACGTATCACTTAAGTATCTATAAAAAGAAACGTCTAAACTAATTCTTCCGGCCAATTTGATGGTCATCGCGCTCACTCGTCTCGCGATAGTGTGCCCCCCTGACCGGGCCGTAAGTACGTTAGTACGTAAGTACTGAACGCGCCGCGTTCGTCGAATACAACGGCGACCGTTGTATTCGTCACCCCTGGGCGAAATTACGCGCGTTCAATGGACGCGCGCCGATATTTCACTCGCGCACAAATGTCTATAAAAATACGCCGGTCGTTTTACGACCATACACACGCGCGCGCAGACGTTGGCGGCCAAAACGGATACCGTTATCGCGCGCGCGGTGTCCTCCACCGTATTTCGGACCGGCCAATATTATCCGATCATCGTGAAAACAACTACGTCGTAAATTGGAATTTCACGAATCGCCCAAGTCGTAAGAAAAATAAAACGAAAAACCGCTCGAAAATATACGCGCGACGCGACGCGTAATTTATAACCCGTAACGTTCTCGTAAACGTGTTCACCGTGTACGTTAGTAGTCGCCGCGTGCGCCGTTTATTGAACGTATCTGCCCTTCCGTTACGAATCACCGAACGGACTTGTACGTCCGAAAATACGATCCGTCGTTCCTAAAGCGCGTCGAACCGCCGCGAACGGCGAATTTCGATAATCGGGCATTAGGCCGACAAACAAACGAACGATAGTACACTCCGGCCGGTGCCGATCGAAACGCTTTTTTTGTCACCTAAAACCCGATCGATCGTACAAGTGGCTCCGGGGCCCGTACAGTAGCTTTCGCGGGCGACGTCCCATCGCGTCCAGATATTTAGGATACGCGAAATACGAAATAACGCTATTTCGTATCCGACGAGACGCTCGTCCGAGAATATCTTCGTCATCGCGTCTCCTCTGCCCGTCCAACGGTATCGGGACGTCCGCGCGGTCGAACCGTTCTTTTTTCAAACCCGCGCTTTTAATATTACCGTTCGGATTCTAGCGAACGAAAATCGTGTACGAAATTGTACCTTTTTTCGCGCGTAATATCCGTTCGTCGCGTTTAAAATGTCCCGCCAACGTTTCCTCGTACCGACAAACCGTAACGGTAAAAACGATTCGAACAAAATAATAGTAACGTCGGCGGGCCAATTTTTCAAATTTACGTACGGAGGAATTTCGTGGTCGGCTCGGCGTTTTCGTATGGAAACAATCGGAAATATCGCGCGCGCGCGCGCGTCTGTGTGAACGCGTCCGGCGATCGGAATTCTTCAGCTCGTGATCGTCGTCGTTATATAATAACGCTCGTGTGGAATAAAGCTGCGAGTACACACACACGCGCGCGCGCAGGCACGTTAGGTGTACGCAACGTAAGATACGGACGCGCGTACGTATTTTGTTACGCGTGTAATAATAATCGTCGGCGGGCGCAACGGGCGCGCCATTGCGTCCGGGCGGCGTATCGTTTCTCGTCGTCACGCGTTTTATACGCCCGTAAATAATACACAATACGGGAGTATCGCCGTTCGAACGATATTGTCTTCGGGCCGCGTAACGATTTTCAAGGCCGGAACGGTGTTTTTTTTTCTTTTTCATATATTCGCGTCCCCCGGCCGGCGTCTTCGGCACATCCGCCGTCCGTACACGCCCGTTCCGCGGAAGAGACGAATCGAAAACGAAATTTCGACCGAACATAATGATTCGCGACGACGAAAACCGTCGGCCCGGGAGCGCTCCGGCGGCGGTGCGCGTAGTTAACGTATATAAATGATCGTATCGTAACCGATACGGCCGAATTCGGTACCGTTTATCGAACGTCGTTCGGCGCGCTTCCGAAACGTCCAAACCGAACACGGTAAACGAACCGTCGGAACGCGTGTCGGCCCCGAATACAATATTCCGGTTTGTCCGATTTTCCGACGTATTTCTTTCGGCGATAAATAACGTACGGCGTTTCTTGTCGCCTGCCCGTTTTCGTTCCCCGTCGCGGACGGTTAGGTTTGGTCGGTTAAAAACCGTCCGTTTCCGGCATTCGCTATTGCCGTTGTCCGATGGGGGTGGGAGGGAGGGAGGGAGGGGGATTCACGATCCCGGCAAATCGCGAACGGACAAAAGGGTAGCGTTGGAAAAACTTACTGGGATACGCTTGGACTTGGAACGTTCGTACGTTTCGTTCGACTTACGGCGAACGTAGACGAGTTTTTCGGTAAAATTCGAATACAACGTCGTCGACCGAAATTAGGACGTTCGGTAAAATAGGACGGAAAAACGCTCTGTAGCGATCAATTTCGACGTTACGTTTATTCCGAACGATACGAAATTACGTGGCCCGCTCATTCGTTCGGCGAATATTATTTATTCGCTTTTTAATTACCGCCGTAAGTACTACGGACGTACACGTATAGCGAAAATAACGTATGCGTATACGTTTTTCGAAACGCCCGCCACCCGGCGGCGATACAAAGCCGAAACTTCGAACTAAAAATGTTAAATTCGTTTTAGTCTCGGACGGCGTTCGCGTTGAATCGTACGGGCGTCGTGCACACACCTACGCCAAAACGGTGTAACGTCCCGAGTAGGAGAAACCGAATATTTTCGTCCAGCCCGTTGTACGACGTACGCTGCTGCCGTCCATACCCGCGAGAGCGTGTACGACGAACGAATTACGAAACGCAAAACGAACACCGGACGGCGGCGGTACGGTGGTAACCGGCACGAGAAGAAAATCAAAAAAAAATACCCGAGAAAAAATGTAACGAAATTGTCGACCGTCGAATTGAAACGTCGTCGAAGTGTCGTTAACACGAATCCAACGTACACTTTCCGCTAGCCAATGAAAAAATACGTTCGGACGCGCGAAAAATAGAAAAATTATAATTCGGAACTTCGGGACAAAAAACCAGAGCTATATACGACTTATCGCGGAATTTATCGCAATCTTAAGTAATTCGCGCGCCGTAACGGAACTTATCTAAATTTTTCATATTGATAGCGCGAATATAATACTATACGCGTATATATCCACGCGATTACGAACCGGACCGTTTGCCTTGTAGCGCCATTTTATTGCGAGATAAGCGTACGTTTCAATTTCCCGTACAGTAAATTATTGTACGAAATACCGTAACGTCGCGACGGATTTCGTTCCGTTCGTTTTTTTGTATTTTCGCTTTCGTTAGTCCGTAATACGAAAATAAACGACCGGAATAGTTTAGATAAATATCGATAAAAAAAAGCCCCCCCCGATTTTTTTCTCTCGGAACTTTTTCCTTGTACGTCCCCCCTCCCCTCACCCAGACGTAAAACTCGAATTTGGCGCGTACGAATATTAAAAAACGATCTTTCGCCGCGGTATTATTACAAAAGCAGCGTATACGCTATCGGCCGTCCCCGCCGCACGCGGCCGAACATCGGAGAATACGCCGTCGCGCCGGTTATAAATTATCGCGAAGCCAATTAAGCCGATTTCTTACGGTTCTAAAAATCAACGACGCCCGTGTTAAACCAATTATATAAATGTCTCGTAGAAAACGTACTTAGACGTTACATTCGTTGACCTTTGGACGGGCAATAAATACTAATAACGGCGATTTTAAATAATTCGAATAAGCAACATTACGCGCCCGTGTGTGTGTGTGTGTGTATGTGTGTGTATACTTGAAGCGGCGAGATGATTAGTCATCGTCGTGTTAAACGTAATTCGAAACGTAAGCGGTTAAATTTATTTTTCGAATTTTTTCCCTCCGTCATTTGCGTACGTACGTATATATCGTACACTATTTTTGACGAGTCGAATTAAAACGTGTTTATAAATGATCGCGGTGGATTTTTTCGGTTATTATACGTAACACGCGTTCCAAGCGCGGGGGTAGGTAATACGTATATTGGTTGTTTATATTTATTCGGTTTAAGAATCCCGTATAACGCGGTTTCGCCTCGTCCCTACTTTGGTTTTTATTCAAACGTACTCTGGCCGGTGGAATTAAACGCGTTAAAAAAAAACTATTAATCGACTTAAGGTTTCCTATTATCGCGTAACTTGCCCCTCGTTCGCCTCCCTATTCCCTACGACGTGTCCATGTAAACGAACCAACCGTATCGATACGCGTATATTTATAAATTGGCTATATAATAATCCTATTCGGCTTTTTATTTTTAAACTAGTCGAGGTTCTCTTTTTACACACACTCGGTTAATCTTCGGAACAAAGTAAACGTTATTATTCGACGTAATATCTTAAGTTTATCGACTATTTCGTTCAAACGCGAATTCTCGTAATAAGACGTGCGTAGTATGATCGATTATTTTTCGTATAATCTTTCGTACAACGAATTTGCTATCGATTTCGTACACCTTTTGATTATAAGTGCACGTCTATTACATATGTGCGTTTAAAATACATACTGTGGAGTAACGAACCGTAATGGTGTTTCAATCGTTTCGTAAATATATTCCACAACAAGTTTTGTAATATATATACACGATATATAGTCGGTAAACTGACGATTTCAAACGCTTGTTACGCGTATATATATGTTATTGTTATTACGCGATTCGCTGAAATATATTTTTAAACGTTACACAAAAACTATTTCGAATTATTATTACGCAATACGTACACGTTTATATAATACGTGAAATAAATACGCGCGTGTATTCGTTATGTGTTTTCCAATTAAACTCTATCGCGTTACTCGTACCAAAGTTTTCGCGCCGGTTTATTTATCGTAGTATATCCGACCCGTCGACCGACTGCCACGATCGAATAATTTTTTTTATTCGCCACGCGAATCCCCCGCCACCGGTATCGTTTAGCCGAAGCGAATTGTGTCCGAAACGCCCGAATTAATCGGTTTCTGGCGTGGAAACGCGAAATTCGCCGTCCAGAGCGATTTGTACGTCGACCGTTTATATACGCCGAATAGACAAACCGATTGAACGAAGTAAATAGAAAAAAAGTTTCGTTAGCGCGGCGTCGGTAAAATCGTGTGTTCTCTCCCCCCACCCCCATCCGAAATTCGTTTACGGGATTCAATTCGTCCGACCGCGCGACTCTTCGCCCGCTTACGTGTAAACGGTTGTATTTGTATGGTTATCGCGGCGGACGAGAGTACAAAGGTATTTTTTTAATACGTTACTGGACGCGCGTACTTGTGCACGTAACGAGTTTGCGGATATTCGAAGCCTGCGTACCCGCGGTAATAATAAAAATAATAGCGACGTTAGAACGGCAATTAGGTCCCATTAGTTTCTGGTACCGCCGGTCAGGTGTACAACGGTATGCGTTTGCTTAGGCGCGGTGTAGGTACAGGGTGTTCGAAAAACATCGCGCCGTTTCTGGGCCCGTCGTTTCGGTATTCGTCGCGCCGTTTCCGAATGCCGGGGGACGGCCGTTTTCCAGTCTAATACCGAACACGTACTAGGATTTCGAATATTTTTTTCGTTTTCCCGCACACGCGCGCGCGCGTACAATGTATAGTCGCTATCGGCGCGTTATACGTTACGTACGTATAATAGGTACGCGAAACTCGACGACGACGACGATGATGATAATAACGATAATAATGGGACGACGGTGGTCGGCGAGCGGAATGTACACAATACGGACGAAAGAAAGCGGTTCTCGTTAACGAGAGTATTATTATATTAATAACTGCGGACGCGCTTTCTTTATGTATGCATTAAACGTACGCTAGATATCGCGCGTGCTATTCTGTATATATATATATATATACACACACATACACGGAATAATGGATTAGAAAATCGACGCGATATTTGTCGTTTTCGGCGGGTCTAGAAAATCGCGCCAGTTATCGGGAAAACAATCCGTGTACGCTGCTCTCTGCCGGGAAAACGAACGTTACGCGCGCGACGAATGTACGGGACATTGTTTGGACGAGATCCACATTTTTTCCGGTCGTGTCGTGTCGAACGCGGCGACTAGCGATCGGTTATCGTTGAGTAATAACGCGCGCGCGTCAAAAACGCGTTCGTTGGAAAAGCGCCCGTTCGCGGTTATAAGTATTGACGGATTTTTCCGGAAAAAAAATAAACGTTTCGTACTATCGTCGGCTATTTTACCATCGATATTACGTATAATCGAAATACGGCGAAATACCCCTGTCGAATTCGTATACGTACAATTTTACATTCCCTTTGAGTTCACCGCTATATGGTTACATTTTCGCCACCGTTCCTCATTCCGATTTCGGAAAACGGCCACGAAACGGCATTTTCGGTTATTTTTTCGTTACGTCTGTATAGTTTCGTAACGTCCCACGGGATAGGCAATTTTCGGAACGCTCGCGGGTTTGGGTTTGCGTGTGTGATATCGAATGATTAGCGCGCGCGTGCCGATTGTTCGGAAGAGTTTAAACGACCAAAAGATTGCCCGAATACGTTTTCATTCCGAAAAAGACGTTCCGTCGGCCGTTTTCTACGGTGCCCCGTGCAAGTACGTATCCGGCGGGATATTCCTTCCGTTGGTTAGTGTACCGCGTACTAAATCTACTAACCGCGTTCGAACGTATATCGCGTGTTGCCGGAGAGCAGCGGAGTCCGACGACGAGTGCTTTCGGAATCGGTTTGGTGGAAAATCGTCACGAAAATAATAACGCCGTTTCCGCAAACGTAACGCGGAGGAGCTCTCCGTCCGGGGTCCATCCGAGCACCGCTGGCTGGAGTCGCGGCCGCCGTTCCGCAAATCGCTAAACACGCGCACGGGTGTACGATCAACGGGGACGTAACGTACCCAACGTTGACCACGCGCCGAGTCGCCCAAGACGTAATAATAATATTACCGCGGCGCCCGGGCGTACCGGAGAATCCGGTATACGCCGCGTACGCGTTTGCGTAATAGTCGACAACGACGGCGACCATCGTACACCGGCCGCGGGGATCGTCTCGAATCTCTAACCTGACCGACGCCCGTAATAATAATGTTTGTCGGTCGGGAAAATTCGTTTCCGCCGATTTTCGCGATAATTTCGTTACGCTATCGTTGGCGCGCGTATGTTCGCCGGCGAGTGGTGGACGACGACGGTTGCGCCGCGCGTCGACAAACGTCTCCGAATAAACGGAGATACCGTCGTATTTACGTTTACCGGCGAAGTCGACCGCTTTTCGTTTTCCAGCGGTAACGAGCGCGTTTTCGCCCACATTTTCCACCGTCGCGTATTAAAGTGATCTTTCGCCTTGTTTTTCGTACGATTTTCAGGAAAATGTCGTCCGAATCGTCGTTTGCCGTCCTTTTTTTTTAAAAAGAACCGAACGATAAACCTTAAATTGTACAACTGTCCGTAATTTCTCGTGCGTATTATCGACGACGGCGACAAGAGGAATTTATCGACGTAATACGTAAAACGAACGGCGGTCGTCCCAGTTGTTTTCAATTCGTCAACGGTTGTCCGAAGCAACCGCCGTGGGACGGACGTTACGTTAGTTTTACGCTTTTCGCAGTTTTCGTCGCGAAAATCGTCAAATTTTCGCGAAAATGTTAATTATTTGTAGGCGTTTACTTACGTTGAACTGCGTCGTCGGCTATTAAATTCGATTCACGCCGCGAATTTTCGTCGTTTCGCTTAGATCGTTACGCGTGATGGTTTCAATCGGTTTGCCGGCGTATCGGTTCCATTTGTCGGTATAAAAAATGTCGAAAGTCGTCGCCCGACCGTCCGTACGGTCGGAATTCGAAAATATTCCGCACGTTCAAGTCGCGTATTTTATTTATAGCCGACCGCGACAAATCGCTACTAATATAATATATAATATCGGGTGACCGAGTTTCGCTCGGTATTTTTTTGTTTACGTCGTTGGATTTGTCTCGTAACGATCTTGAATTTGAGCCCCCACTCGAGGGTCTTCGACAATTAGAACTGGTAGAAAAAAGTATGTTTGAAATTCGAAAAAGCGCTCTCACGGCCGTGATTAAATTTATATTGTAAATCTGATTACACGAAACGCAAGATCATCGCCGTACGCATATTTGGTTTAACGTTCGAATCTCTACGACATTGTTTGCGGTTTTTACGAATTTTTTGCTTTTTTAACGTTTATACGGCGAATAGCGAAAAAGCGAAATTCCATATCTCGGTCAATATATTCAACGGATATTTTGTTTACGTCATTGTATTCGTCTCGTCGGGACCTTGAATACGAGCCCCAATTCGACGGTCAATAACGATTAAAACCCGTCAAAAAATTAAAAAAAACTACGAATTTTGAAAAAGCGCTCTCACGATCGCCGTTAAATTTATATTGTAAATCTAATCCATACGCGCATATTTGGTATAAAGTTGGAATTTCTACGACAATTTTAACCGTTCGAACGAATTGTTTTCGTTTTCGACGTTTATATGGTAAAAAGTGAAAAAGTAAAAATGAAACCTAGCTAGATCGATTTATCACCCTCGAGATCCCCTGCGTACTAAATTTCATTAAAATCCTTGGAGCCGTTTCCGAGATTTAGATTATATATATATATACAAGAATTGTTCGTTCAAAGGTATTAGATATATATATATATATGGATTGGAAAGAACGAAACGCTACGAGCGCCCGAAATAAAACGGGGATTTCCGCGTTCGAATGGATTTTTCGAAAAAGTTTTCGCGGAATTCGAACGCTCAATCCGTCGTGTCCACCACGCGTCGATCCGGCACCGTACTCGGGGAAATACGCGTACGGTAATATCGTTTGTAACCATTGTTACCGCTACACGTTCCGCTCCGGGACGACTATTATTGCGTCGCACTCGCGGCTTCAACGCACGATGGACCAAGGACGTTCGTTATCGATCGGCGCGCGTACGCGTATTATTATTATTCGTATAATAGCGGCGATTACCGTTCGCGCGCACGGCCAACTATAACACACGATTCGCGTATTAACGACTCTTCTTTTAGGTTCCGTTTCTTACGGCCGGACGTTTTCTTTTTTATACGCGCGCGCGCGCACCGTTTTCGTACGGTATTTTTCGTCTTCGTTACGTCGCCGGTGCCCTCGGGTGGAGGAGACCGCACGGTACGCGACGACGCGCGTTTCGGACGTATCGCGCCACGGGCGAGAAATAGCGCGACTACATACCAAATACGTACGGATCCCCTGGTTGGTGGACGCGTAATAGCGACTGCGCTTACGTAACCGCACGGGCGCGCGGAGTTTTCGTCCGATTCGCGCGCGCGCCCCCCGGTAAACGCAGTGGAACGTTATCGACCGCGGCGATCGTCTCGTGACGAGCGTCCCGGATTGGCCAAAATGGGAAACTGTACCCGTCGAAAACGACGATCGAATATTTCGTCGTGACCGATCTACACGCCCTCCTCCTCGTACACACGTCACCGTCGCCGGCGGACATCGGCTCGCGCGGGTATTCGTTAATCCGCCGTGACGTTCAACGTTTTCCATCCGCCAAAGTCGACCGCGACGCGGCGAAATCCCTCCCCACGCCGCCGGGAAAACCCGCGGATCCGGCCCCCCGGGTACGTCGACCGTTTAAAAACGTTTTCGCACAAACGTTTAAGCGGGTAAATATAAAAACGCGAGAAACGAACGGCATTCGAAACGTCGTCGTCGCCGCCGCCGACGGATTCGGTAGACACCGCGAACAAGGTCGTCGACGAAAACGCCACTGTTTTCGGGAAATCGATTCGGAAATGAATCGGATAGCGGTTCCTAAGAAACCGGTCGGAGCGTATGTAAGCGCGTTCTTTATACGGTTTCGAGTTGGAAAATAAACTTACCAAGTCCGTATCTTAGACACGAATTTTCAATTCCTACGCGGTTTTTCGCTTATATTAATTCGGTACGTGTTGTCGACGGAGGCTCGTTTATGTAATTTTAATCGAAAAATCGAGCGTGCGTTTTTAGAATACGCTTGCATCCGGTTTGTTTGGGAATATTTACGAAAATTACGAAAGCGACGATTTACCGCTACGAAATGGGTTCGTCGACGGATTACGTTAATTGGTGTCGTGCATATTACGACGCACTCGTGACGCGTAAAAATGTTTAACGATTTACAAATACGCGTTTTAAACGGACCCTCTAGTACTACTCTATGGGCTACTCTAGTTTACGCTGAATTCGACGAAACGAAATTGGCCGATACGTCCCTTTGATCCTACGTCGACGAATTACTTGTTATTATCGTTAATTTTTGCTTTTCGGCGGACGACCGAGAACTTTTATTTCGGGCGCGATCAATTTTGTTCCGGTTCCTCCTCCGACCGTGATAACAATAACGTAACGGACACGCGTCGACGGAAACGAAATCGCCGGCGAGTTGTCGAACAAAGTGTGTCGACAACTAATGGAGAATATCCACCTGTCGTGGGAAACGCGTAAAAGTAAAACGCGTACGACGACCGAAAGCAATCGTACTTGGACGACCGACGACGACTTCCCGGGGCGACGACTGTTTGTTTACGTGTAACGCGCGCGTGTGTCCTCGACGAAGATCGACGCGCGATGGTCACCGATCGACGAGCGACTAATCGGCAACGTGTGCGCGCGCGCGTCTACGGTACGATCCGTCGATGGCGCGTTGTTTTTTCTTTCTTTTGTTTAAATACGCGACGGGGATATTCGCTTCGAACGGTTAGTGGTCGAACTTAGCCGTGTACGCTGGGATAGAAGCCGAAACATCGGACGGAAAAAGGCGGACGTAAATTCGTTTTTACTCGACGTATCTATATTACGCGCGGTAATATTGCCGGCCACTCTTGCGTTACGTGTTCGATTCAGGGAGCGATCACGCGGAAACGTGATCCCTTTCGCGATTGCCACGACGTAAGTTGTTGATGACGAGTTGGCAGGCCGGCAGAGTTCGCCCGATACGCGTCTGAACGGACGTCTACGTAGACGGATTTTCGAATTTTCGGGTTTTCGTGTCGCGCGCCGCGCGTAGTGAACCGACCGGCGAGTTCCGGAATGTTTATACGCGCGTCCCATAGACGCCCGGTGTCGTCCCGCGGGAACGTTAATTTCGCCCGTTCGTCAAATCAAATATATATGTATGTAATACATACGCGCGTGTCAGAAGCGTCTACGTTTCAACTTCGTAAACAGATTCGTCATCGTGTGTACAATTACTACTCTAGGTGCTCGGCCCGAGGCGATTTTGTAAATCGATCGTTGGGAACCGCGCGCGTTTTCGGTCGCTCGAATATTATTACGTAATCGCCTCGGGCCAAAAACCGACGGAAAACACGACGAGCGATTTGGTCGCTTTTCCAATTTTGCGTTCGCGTTTCCCGGGCCACGGCGAAATTCGAACGAAATACGGTTAATTCGTCGCGCGCGACGTTATAAAATACCGTGGAAACACGACTCGTTTAAGATCTCGGCCGGTTCGTGATGAAACGATCAGCCCGTTGACGAGAACCACGCGCATACAACGCGAAATCGGACGGTTGCCGCTAACGTGTCGCTTTTCATTTCGCGCAAACCTGTAGATTTAAGTTGCACCAGACTGGTGAACGTATTTTCGGTTACAACCGTTATAGTTTTTCGATCGTTCACGTCCGTATTCGAAATCATACGTTTCGGGTCTCCTCTCGGGGTATTTGTGATCCGATAGCCAATTGTTTCGTATACTGTTCCCGGAAACCCTTAAACCGTAACCGAAGCGTCGATTTAATGTCGCGTTTGTGTGTACAGTGTATCTGCAAGACGTACGACAAGCATATCACTATAGAGATACCTGTAAAACTATAAAAAAGAAAGACGGGCCATTCTTTTACCGTTCTCAACGTCAGCGGTGTTTACGAATTTTCAGCGCTCGAAGCGTCAATAGCGAATTCCGTGTTGAACGCCAATTGTCGTCTACGTCACCGCCCAACGAACCGTCTAAACGGATCGAAACGTACGGACAATTTTCGCGTACGAAATTCGGTTTGTTGTCCGTTCGCGAATTGACGTTCGTCAATTATGGCGGTCGTGGGAGCGCGGACGTGACGGGCCTTTGTGGTGGAAGAGAGACAAAGAGAGTGTGGAATTGGGGGTGTTGGGGGGAGGGAGGAGACTGACGGCGAACTTAGAGACATTCGGCCAACACAAATGTGGTGCACAGCGAGACGGGATTTTTTAAATTGTCTTCAAAAGCGGCTATTATGCCACGGCCGAGTAAACACTATAGGCTGTTTCCAAAGACGATACGTGCCAGCAACTTGGTCAAGACCTACGATCAAATTCGTATATTCCTTGTGAAATTGTTTTTTTTTTTTCGGAGAAGTACGCGATCCGCTGTACGTTTTTTCGGGAATTTCGCGGCCTTTCCGCCGCAGCAATATGACGCAACGCGCTATATACACGGCTATTTCGCGGCTCTGTCGCGCGCCATTTCGCAATTGACGGGACTGAAAAGACCGTCGATTACTTCGTCACGATTAAGGCGCGCGCGTGTACAGTCGATCGGAAAATTCGCTACGGGCGACGGATAATGTTGGACGTTTGTGTCCCCGTTCGAGTGTCCCGCGTTTTTGCCGAGCAGCGCTATTACGGTAAACCGGCGGCGATTCCGTGACGGACGCGCCCTCGGCCAATAAATACGGCGACAATCCACGCGCCCGTGAAGTTGAGCCAACAATGCCCCGATAAAATGTGTGAACCGTTTTGAATTTTTCGATCGGCGTTCGAACGCGTCACGTCGTTCCGGTCCGAAACGGTTACTGTACGTCCCTGTAGATACGTCCCGCGTTACGTGCTACTTTGTTTACCGTTTGTACGTCGAACAGCGTCGTTGGACGAAATGCTCACGATCACCCCGTTAGTGGTCGCCTGTCTGTATTGACGTTTGGCCACCTAACGGTGGTCAAATTTATAAAGAATTTCGCGCGAACCGTAAGTCGAAATAACAATTTCGACAATACGCGCGCGTATTACGTCGGCGAGTACCTTCAGTTTTTTTGCCCTTAATTTATTATTCGCTCGCCTAGTCCGCGCCCGTTACGTATTCGAAGTTAGAAATCTTTCGATTACATACATTTATATATATACATGCACGCATACGCGTTATTAGCGTTTTTATCGCGCGCACCAATAGTCGGTTCACACGCGGTCCGGCGATTTGTAATGCGCGAATATTCCCGCCACGAGAGAGAGAGAGAGAGAGAGAGAGAGAGAGAGAGAGAGAGAGAGAGAGAGAGCGCGCGAGACAAGAACAAAAAAAAAAATACGACTATCGTATTCACGCTTTTCACCGAGATTCGAACACGC
>JAIPRN010004280.1:0-15911 GCA_025469175.1 Geopemphigus sp. TES_GeoC_2020
CGGACGTTTGTATAAACAACGGGTCGAAATAAATCGTACGGTTACTTAACGATTACGTGTCGGACGCGCGACACGCGTGCGTATTATACTATACGTGTATATATATATATATATATATATATATATATATATATATATATATATAGTTGTGTGTACCGAAAGATAGAAAGCGGTTGAATTCCGCGGCGCGTGAGACACGAGAAAAAGAATCTTTGATACAATTCCCACCTTGCGCGCGTTCGTTCGTATGGTACGGATGGCGGCGCGATCGGTCTAATATTGCTGCGACGACGTGCGATACGACGCGGGAAATGAACGAGAACGGCGGCATAAAGTACGCGAACCAATCGCCGGCCCGCCGCGCCCGTAATAATAAAACGCGCTTTCGCGACGACGTCGATACGGGAACATGACAAAGGACGCGACGGCGTTTTACTTATTTTAATTTTTTGACGACCGAGTTATATACGGTGGCTGTGAGCGCGCGCGTGCGTGCGCGCTTGTGTTAATGTGGTCGACGCCGCGCGCGCAAAGATCAATGTTAACTCGTTAAGGTGCGCCTCCTCTTACTTGTCGCCGTCGCTCGTGCGATTATTGTTTGCCTTTCTCCCCTTAACCCGGTCCCGCCGCTGTCGTCTCCGGGCTAATCTGCATCCGTCACCGGGTGCCCTCCCTTCCCTCACTCCCCTACAAGTACGACCTTTATACGACGAACCGGAAGCGTATACGGTTTTTATTACCGTTAACGTTATTTTTATTAAAACTTCCTTCCCCCCTCAATCCTTGCCGTCGCGGCAACCGTATTTCGCTCGTCGTTGTGTAACCAGCACCGCCCCTACTCTCGCTTCAAAGGCAATACAAATTACCAAAGGCGCACAACGCCTACAATTCGATCGACAGTGTAAACCGATACAAAATTGCGTCCACTTTCCGTGTGTTTTTTCTTCGTAACGACGAAAAGTGTATATAATAATCGTTATCGGAGTACAGAACGTAACGTATGGGTGTTTTTTTGTCTTATTAAATCGATAGAAACGAACCACCAATTGAGCGAAATACAATCGCTCGATTTGTTATTATTATTGTATTCTCGTGTAACACAATCGGATATTTATTAAAACTTTAATCGCGCACGTTAGACGAAATCGTAAACACTAATAATTGGATACTAATTATTTTTACAACAAACGAAACTACTCAAATACTTCGATCATTTATTAATATCACCGGAACGGGTTAAACGTTTACTTTAGTTACTCAACTGTTTACTTCGATTATTGTCTAGTTAAGAAATTATGTTCAACGTCCCGAGTCAATTTCAATCTATTTTCTCGACAATTCGTTACGTTTATTACAACAAGCGGATAATCGTTTACGACAAACGCGTCGCCGTTAAACATTTTAGTCGAATTCGTGACGTTCGTTTTATTGTATTTGAATATTGTCGAAAAATCGGCGTTCCAAGACATTTTAGTTTTACGAGTATTTTCATGCATTTAAAAGAAATATTGTTGCTAAGGTCGTTAAATTTTAAAAATTGTCGTGAATTATTATGTTTTTTTTACTCGCGAAACGTAATATTTTCTATAATACGCTGTTCAATCGGGCTATTCAATTCGACGAAATCGTGAACTTTTACAAAAATACTCCTTTTATTTATATTGTTTATAAACGAACCGTTAGACTTTTGATCGATGTCCATATATTTGTAATAAGCGGGCGAAACAACGTCGAATTACAATAGAATAGGTGCACATAAGATAGACATTATATTTCTGTAGCCACAACGTTAATATATTTTGATCTATTGGTGACGATCCGAGCGATGGCTGTTATAGATATAGAAATATGATCGATTACGTTCGAATAATTCGTTGGATAATACAATTATTTAGTTCGCGATTATATAATAATCGACGATATTTAAACGTTCGAAATCGTCGATTAATTTCAAAATATTTTTCGAAAGTATCGGATAATTACGTCTTGTAACCAAAAATATCTTCAAATATTATTAAAAATACGCGTTATTTTAATAATAATAACAAAACGTATTATTTATTGTATTTTATGTTAACGCGCGAGTATATGAGTGTAAAAATAAACCTTTCCTTTTCTATACCAAATAAAGTAATTAATTATCCGCTATTCGCTGTACCTTCACCAAAATTAGATTATTATTGTTAAAACGAATTATCGTTTTTTTTTTTTAGTCTTATAAACGAACAATGCAATCGAGAAATTCAATTAAAAGTATTAAACCCGATGATAATCTACACAGTATGACACGTTAGGTATTTAATTACGTTTTAGTATACCATATTTATAATACATAAATATATTATATAATTATAATAATCAACGGGGGTTTGGAACTTTGGAACGGTGAATAAAATTAAACTGGCTCGGGTGGGAGGATGGTGTTCGTAAATAAGGCGAATCGTACGTTATTCGAAGAAAAATAATTTCGCCAAATAATATATATATATCGAAATTTTTAACGAAATTTCTTCAACGGTGTACACGTTTCGTAAGTCGATCGGCGAAACGAAATTTGATTACCGATGTAGACATGACTTCCAAAAGGACGACACGCCGAACGAATTTAAATGTACGTATTTTATTAACATAAATGAATAACGAATCGGGGTTCCAGGAATTACTTACTCGAAAAATGAAACCATAACAGTTTCGTTTTGGGGTTCAATTTGTTTCCAATAAAGTGCCGTCGTTTCCATTTCCTTCGATATAATATCGAGAGTAACACGAGTTACTGTGTAGAATACTCGCGTGGCATGTACAAATAACTACAACCGCGTTACAATAAACGTTTAGACGCGACCGTGTTTTCTTGAAACGAAAAGAACAATCAATAATACTTTCCCCGGGGTTAGTTTTGTAAATTGTTAGTAGTTAGCGTTGTTTACTCGCGGCGTTCCACCGTTACAACGCGCATTTTTAATACGTTTTGGCGTATCGTTTCTTCTAACCAATAAATTGCGGAATATCATTACGTTTTACGAATTACCGTCAGTAGGTCAATAGAAGAGAATATTTACGTAAATAGCGTATAGAAATAACGAACTAGAAAATAGTAAATATACATATACATATAAGACGATTAGAATTTTTACAGAATCACGTCTGATTACTGAAAGAAAACGACGTTAAAGGTTGAAAACGACGACGATTTGGACGAGCGAACGCTCTATGAGAAAGTTCTGTATACATTAGTGCCGAGCGTATGTAGGTAATTAAATACGTGAAAAAAGTGTTCGCGAAATGATATAAATATATCCTAGGCGTATATATGCCGGTGGGAGTTCGCCTTCTGCGTCGCGTCGCAAATCTCTAATTTGTATAAAAGTATACGGGTAAATTTTAACTAATCGTAACCGCATTAATATCCATTACGGTCTGTTTACGTTTGGAGGAGCGAAGGTGCGGAAAATCCAACGCCCAAATGCGATTCGGCCCTTCGAAATTACCGTACGTACGACTGGAATTATATTTGGCCGGGCGCTATTATCGAACACGTTCGGCGTAACGCCGGCGCCATTACGTTCGAAAAATATTACGATTATCCGCCTCCGTAATTATTCGTTAATTTTTATTCGAGAACGTACGTGAAATCGAATTTTGTCGTGCCAAAAACGGTTGACGTATATTACAGAGGTAAGATTTTGTCTACGTCGTGTGTATGATCGAGTGATCGACGAAAACCGGGCATAACGATATAAATTTATCGCCGATTTAGCTAACGCGTTCATTTACGTCGGCATTTCGGTATATTCCGTTCGGAACACGCGTACACGCGCGTTTCGATAAAACGAATTTCCGTTTACACCGAATAATTCCTACGCGGAACTTAATCGTACAAATTAAACGGAACTAACGGCGGAAGAAGAAATGATAATAAGAGAAAGGGGGAAACCGACGACGAAACGATCTGATATATCTGTGTAATGCCGTACAATTCGCGTGACTGTACATAACTGTACGTAACGTAGCGTATACCACCTATATGTTTCTCACAACGCGTCCGAACTTTTAGTCGAGTTTTTATAGAAATTATCGTCGCCCGGGATAATAACAGTCAATTTTTATATCGGAACGTTTCGATTGAAAACGAAAATAAAAGTTTCGGTAATAATTCGGAACGAAATCGATATTGATTTTACGCCGTTAGTTATATATATATTTATACCGACTGTAAGTAGTTTGGCCCGTTTCCTTTGTAAAAATGTCAAACCGAAGGCATTTCAAACGGAGCGTTGGCCGTTGTCGTTATTGTTTGTCGATACGTTATCGGTACTTACGGTTCGAGTTACGGTTTGTGACCGAATACCTATAAAACGTTCCGTTCCTATTCGACGGTTGTATTTTTTTTTTTTGTTATAATTTTATTCCCAAATAAAACCTAATCCCGTAATTTAAATAAACATTTTGGCGCATTTCGAAACTATTTTTATTCGTATCAAGTTTGAGCCGAACGAAACTACGCGCCGGTTGTATTAAAAGGAAAGCGAAAACTGTATTTACACGTATTTACGGCGAAATAAAATGTCCACCATGTATTAAAGTGATTCGTCGTTTTCATTTCACGTAAAATAACGCAATCCGTAATGATTACGAAATTACGGAATCAGTTTTACATTCGGCGTAGATAATTGTATTTGTTCGCGTCTGCGACGTTTAAACGTGTTTGTAACTCTAAAAAAGTTATTCGTTTTCGAAATTGGCGTTGTTTAATTTTTTTTTCGTTGTCGAAAATACCGAACGGCTAATGTAATATAAAAATTATTCGCATAAACTAAACCAAGTAGTCCTGTAGTTACTACCGTAGGGTTGCAGTCATCGTTATTCGTTCCGTTTGGAAATTTCGTTCAAGTTTTATTTATTTTAAAACCGCTCCTTTCGCGAAAAAATCTACGTTCGATTTATACGCGACGTCGTTCGTTTTTGTTTCTCGAATAAAAGTGGTTTATTCGAATTCTTCGGCGATTCTTTAGTTTCACCGGGAGGGGGGAGAGGGGTGTATTTTTTAAATAATTTTCGGTTATATACGTTGGAATAGTCAAATTGATGACGCACGATAGTTCGCGCGCTAGCACGTAATCAATTATTATTATCGTAGTCCCGTTAAACATACGTAAGTTATCGTATTTTTAGAACGCTGGACGACGTCAATTAAGTTTATTGGAATATTTCTCGGTAATACCGTACACCGTCTAAATTGCCGTAGCCCGTAATCTAATATTTCCACGACGGGCCCAACGTGCCGTAAATGTACTCCGTTCTAAACATCACGGCGTTGACCCCGTTTACGAAGCCCGGGAAACGAAAATTTTGTTACAGTTTCGCCGCGGGCGCTTCCGCAACATTGAGTAAGAGGCGACTGGCCGAGAAAAAATTTGCTTTATACAATAATATGTTCCCTTTTACGTATTCCGTTTCCATACGACGCGATTATCTCAACGTGTCGTTTAATATACCAAGTGGAAATATTACGCGGTTCGAATACGTAAGCGTTAAACTACGCGGATAATATTATATCCAACAATGGTTTCTTGTTAACTATTTAGTAGCCCGGTTTATTTTGACGCTTACGAAATACGGTTCCGCTAATTATAATTGTTACGTACGATTCGTCGTTGGCGCGCGGGAATACGTTTTGTTTTTTTTCCGATTTTCATCGGCTATCGTTTTTGGCGATCTTTTAATAATCGGCGTGGCAAATCCGGGCGCCGAAGTTATCGAGCAAATTAAAACGGGATTTTTGGAACATTTTTGGAAATATTGTACGAAAACGTCGGCCGTGCCGAGAGAAAAATGGGCGCGAAACGCCTAAGGCGATCGCTCGTTGGCGAGGGGGGGAGGGAATTAGAAGCTTCCGACGCGGTAAGGTCGAACGTCGTCCGATAAGCTAATCTATCACGCTACGTTGATTTCAAATAGTTATACGTATATCGTTGCCGTTCCGTTCAAAGGTTAATTCGTATGACGACGCGTAATATAAACGTTATATAAAAATGTTTTCGCATAAATTCGCCGATGATTGGTCGTTTTCGTTTTTCACGCGCGCACGTAATAGCATTACGCGAGCACGGCGGTTTTTTGTAAGCCGAATTTTAACGAATTAATTCGTCGTGTTAATGAGCGGTATTCCGAACGAAAACGTACAATTAAATTTCGGCCGAACGGTAATTATATTCAAACGCGCCCGTTTTGTCGCTCGTTAATAGTTTTAAGACGAAAATGCGAAACGAAGAAAAACGGATACTGGACATTATGTGTATATTGCATGGCGCGCACAATACCCGTAAACGTCGATTATCGATCGTACATTTATGTTACGTAATCGAGCGATACTAATATTACACAATTGTCGAACGAATATAATCGTTTCTTACGATAAGATACGTCGTTACGACGATTGTTAGGTATGGAAAGTATCGAATAGAGCGCGCCCGTTCTAATAAATTTTAAACGTTTGTCTATATTCTACGGGGCGTCTCTATTCCATGCTTGCTATACGATTCGTGTGTTGGGTTTTTTCACTTACACTTTTACTCGTTTTCGTTCGTACGTACGCCCGTGTTGTTCGTTTTTTTTTTTTATTATTTCGCGTCGTTTTAATTTGTTATTTTAACGCGCGTTATATTATTATAGTCGTCGTATTTCTACTACTAATGAGTGTCTTCGTTTTTTATCGCGGTTAACGACGTGTTGAGTGGCCGCCGTCGTCACCGTGTGAATGATCTAGGTTTTTGATGACTTATATTACGCGTGGAATTATCGATCAGCAGTTCTATAATTACAATCGAGTCGGCAATATGTAGCGGGCACCTCCCGCTCACCGTAACAGACGGGAAATTCGTTCGTACAACGGGTTTAACGATAGGCGTACCTAAATTATGATCTTACATTTTGCATTATCTAATTCTATTTATTCGGGACGTGGGTGATTTTTCAAAAAAGTTCTTGTTAAAACGTTTAACGAATTATTTCTGTTTAAACGTAAAACGATTAAATTACGGTTATACTGTTTAAACGATAAAAGTTACGTTTATAGAAATCACGGAACGAAAAAACTAATTTTAATTTAAAAATTAAAATATCGGGATTAAAAACTAAATTCAGTATTTTCGTTTATTTAATTACTATCGTCGGTTCGTGTAGTTGGTGGATTACTCTGTATATAGTCAAAGTCTGTATTCTTCGTTACGATACCTAATAATAATTATATAATAACAATATTTTTACAAAATTAATTTTATTTTCGCTACGATAATCGATTTAATATGTAATTTAAAGTTTAGACCATGTACATCGCGACTAGCGTATAGCGTTAGTTTTACACAAATACGTTTGTACAATCGATCGAAAAAGTTTAACGATATTTCCTTTGCCGCGAGAGTTTTTATTTTAATATTATGTCGAAACTAGTGTGTACCGCTAACGCTCTATTACGGGTACTAACGAACGAATCAATTAAGAAAATAGTTTTAAAAGAAAACGGATATTACGTCACGGTGGCCATTGTAATTTCGAAAAACACGTTCGTGCAATAAAGATAGGTATTGGTGTTTACGTAAAAGTATAATTCAAACGTATTAAAACGTCTATGTTCCGAGATTAAAATTACAAAACAGCTACATAAAACGTGTAGATAATAAGTAGTAAAAATATAAAAAAATATAGTCGTATAACATTTTCCACACCGTAGGGTTTCGTGGAAAAAGACCGGGTTTATTGTACGACAATAACGAACGAGAGTTTTATAAGAAAAATGATTTTGTTTGTGCAACAAATTGTGTAGGGCAATGCTGATTTGTACGAGACAATATTACGTTATGAAACGCTATAACGAAAATGTGACGTACTCGTAGTAAAGTTCGAAATACAACGTTCCGTAGTTTAAACGTAAGTAGTGTAACGCGATCGATTTTCGTAAAATATCGACACGGACGGTATACGTTCGTCGAATAATCAACTAAACGTGACGAAATACTTCGAATAATGAGTCGAGTGATTATTGTTTTAGGCGTTTGTGTAGCATTATTGAATTCAGAACGATACGTACACTCGCTACAGGTACAGTAGCTTTAATCGGCGTTCGATTTTATACGTAATGACAATTCAATTTACAAACACTATATATATATATATATATTTATATATTTTTCATTACGAAGTCAACGGCGATTATTTCTTATCAACGCTTCTTACGTGTCGCTACGAGTGAATGTCCTCACGGGATCGATAGGTTTAATAATTGGTTAATAGTTTCTGTATAAAGAATCGACGTTTATTAACAGTTACCGACTATCAAAAATCTCTTCGAGTTACTCCTTAAATTGACGTAGGTACCGGCCACGCGTTTTCATTTTAACCAGAGTGTGGTTTATCTTGGTTTTTACCATTTCGCCCGATGCATATTTACATTTACGGAGAGGCCGTTCAAATTATATTTCGATTTATTCCTTCGAAATCGTTTTCGACTTTATTTTTGTAATTATTTATCCGTAAGAATCTAGTGTACAATGAAATTGTGTCGATATTATGAAACGCTGCGTATTTGCAACGTAATTTGAATCGACGAGTATTTTCTCCTTAATATATTTTATCTACTACATTGGGTATATAGAAGTTAATAACTATATTTCAACGACATATTATTATCGTACGGGAACAAAATATATTTATGTTTTATTAAGATACGCGTATTACGGTAGGCACTTTCGACGTTTCGAATAATAGTTTCTTATATTCATCATTATATTGTAAAATCAATGGCGCTTATTAAACTAAAATTTATTTATTTTGACGCTATTTTACGTACAATCAATGACCGCCTAATAATATGAAGATATCGAATACCAACGGGAAGTTTTAATATAAATAGACCGAGTATATACTCGTCGACTTGTCGAAAGTATAACGGGGTAACATTATGGAAATATTTGAAAGTACGTAATAAAAAAATATTCGCGTTGAAAACGAACGACGTTATAGGATAAGATTGGGCGGAAATAGTGAATGAACGGATAGAATAAACGGTGTTTGGTTTTTGTCTAATTTTTTGATTTCAACGCATATACTTACGACGCGACGTATTATTTTATTAAAACGTAATAGCGCGCCGTCGTTTTCCTATAATAAAATAAGCCGACGGTATTCGACCGTTTTTCGTAGTTTTATAAAAAAAAATTTCCGGAAAATCTCCGAAATTCCTACCGCGTTGAATTACCGAATTAATTTTTTAAGCCGAAAGCGTTTTACGGCCGATGCGACAAGAAAAACTATTGGAAAACTCGCTGGTGTTTAGTCGGTAGTTTGAAGTAACCGGGTGTTTGTGTAAAAGGAAAAGGGCTCCGTTGAGCCTCGGAGCGACTTGGCTCTGCAAAAGCTGACCTAGGTCACCTTAGGCCGGTCCGAAGTACTGCCTTCAGGCTTTCCGGGCCAGTGAGGGTATTGCCGATAACGTGAGGTCACCTAAGGCCGACATTTTCTTTTCGGGATGTGTTCAAAGGATACTATGTGCGTATCCCCGGATGAGTTGACAATCGTCGCGTTACGATTGCGATGGGAGTCATATGTCGGTTAGATGTCGTTCGTGTTACTATAGGCAAACTGCATAGGGCTTACGAAAGTACCAGAAATTAAATGAAAAAAATTATTATTTCATTCGACGTATCACTTGTTGCTCCAAACCCGAAAATTGTAACCGTTCGAAACGATACGCCGAATCGTTTTAAACAACCGTGTACATATTGGGTCATGACTACCAGGACTAACGGCGGAAAAGCCGCGCGCGATTATTGGTCGGAATATGACGGTATAATAAACGCTAAAGTCGGACCGTTCCCGAGACAGAAATCCGTTCAAAAGCGTAACGAAACGCGGTAATCGCCCACACTAACCTACGTCGCGCGTGTTCTTCCGATGTCGCGATATGTACTCGCACGACCATGTCTGGTTCAAGGTCGTCTTAGTCGGTCTTCGAAGGCCGGCCATTTCCTATGCTTTCTTCTACACCACGCACATATGCGCGCACACACACGCGTATACGCACAACTTTCTCTTTCGCGCCAAGACGCGGACCGCCTGTGTACATTCTCCTTCCGCTCGGCCATCGTCGGGTCGCGTCCCCGGACCCGTACCGTTTTATTTATACGGCCGCCGTATAAATAGCCGTCCCGACCGCTGGGTCCGGTTCATTTTGTATTTGACCGCTCGATATGACCGACCGCGCGCCGACCGTCTGCGTGTAGTTTACCCTCCGACAACCTATCCGTTTATGCGTTGTTTTTACGTTTCTCTTTCGTTACTGTTCTCGTACCAATGACGATCCGGTGAACACAGTGGTACACGCGTTCGACCGTTTTACGGTTTTTATCCGTTTTACTTTTTAAACGATAATCGAAGCTGATCGCGCGTTTCGCAACCCTTCCGTATCGTCGGCCGTATCTCGCGTCGGTCGTATTCGACACATCCAATCGTGTTCGCGCGCTGCAGGGCCCGCCATGGATTTCCGACCGACACAGGTAAACCATGTTGTCGTTTTGAACTTAATCCTCTACCGACCCCGTTCACGATCGCTTCGGTATTACAAGATTCGCCGTAAGAGATCTCGTTTTCCGATCTACGATAATCATTATTTGTAATTCAATATTGCGTCCCATTGGGCGATACCGCCCGAAATGCGTTAGATTTATCGTAATTTATCAGATTTATCTCGTCCGGTCTGGGTGTGTGCGGTTCGTGTATGCGACGACCGAACAATTAAAAGTGATTTACACCGGTAAACAATTTATTTCGCGTGAGTTGTTTAAAAAACGAATAACACGAGACCGAAAGCAGCCAAGCGCGAGGAGTCGTCAGGCGACGAGTAGAATAATATTTATTTGTCAAACGTTGCCGCTTCGTTTTAACAGATAAAATCATTCAAAGGAATCATCGGAGAATGAAATAAATATCGAGTTGTCGTTTACTGCTGGTGCGCTGCAGCTGCTCGCTAGTGCAGTCGACTATTTAAGGGTGAACGTAAACGTGTCGTTCGTGTTTCGCGACGCTATAGAATTTTTATTAAAACGTTTGATTTATTTTGAAACGCTATCGCGCGACGAACTCGTTTTACGCCCAACTGTTTTCGAACGTACGAACTAATACAAATCGACGTTATTCGCGTTCGAAATTAATCCATTATACATATATATTGTATGCCATCCTTTGAAAAATTGCTGTACGTAATTTCGTCGAAAGCGTCCTAAATTTATTCCGTCTCGTTATAATTTACCTTAGCCATTTTTCGTAGATACAATTTTAAGTAATTCATTTCCGAGATTATTTAACGTGTAATACGCTAGTCGAGAAAAGTCAATAATGCGAGACAATCGCGTAGTATTTATTTATTACATATTATCGGTTCAACTAAAGAGGAATATTTTGTTTACTACACAAATCTCATTTCCGTGTTCGAGCGTGACTTATCCATTTATAATGGTACTTATTACCATCTCGTAATTGAGTTCCTTGACAAACGATTGTAGTTATATACGACTCGTTAAAATAATAACGACGGTATTATTCGACGAATAATCGAACGGACCTAGATAGAAAATATATTGTGTCCGTTACGGTTACTTCGATCGATTCGAGTAGATAATTCGAATTTAAATTTATTTTCATTTAGGAAAACAAACAAATTACAAATATGATAGAAACGTCGTATAATATTTAGATTTAAGGTCGCTATGGATATTCGAATATTAAACCATTCGTATCGAGATGTTACGCTATTGACTTTTAATTCTTTTTTGCGCGACGTTAAATACAAGCTTTTAATTTTAGTTTTTGAGAAAATTATAGTTAATCTGACGATTTGCGGACTACAGTCGTTTTTATTACGAAAATGAATAATATACGGGACTAATATGGGAAACCGATATTGGAATTTATAACGGTAAAATCGAAAACGGTTAAATTTAAATATACCGAATTTTTAAAATTATTTAAAGTATTTAAAAAATTTCGTTTTTTCGTGTAAACGGATAAAAAAATGTATGTTAAGCATTTTCTTTAATTATACGAATTCTATAAAAACTATAAGTTTTTTCCAATACTGACGACGAAAATATAAGTCATACGATTCACAATTCCAAAGTAAAATCGAATATTTGTTTTTATTTATAATTGTCTAGATTAATTGTGGATATTTGACTAAATCGTTGACGGTATGTCGAACATTTTCTTTAACACGTTTTGTACTAAGATATTTTTTATCACGTTACCCATTTATGCGTACAATTATAGTTATTGCTGTTCGAAATGATCATAAATCACGATTTTACTATCCAAGTACCTAACGTGTGTCTGTTTACGTATTATTATTATACGGCCCAAAGCGTTTTAAAAAACTACGTTATCGCGGTGCTTACATCGGGTTTTGTTTGAAAATGAATTGGAAGTATATAATACGAAAAGGACTCGAGGACTCAATGTCATCGAGCGTTATCCTTAAATTCCATTTTTATCCACCAGTTGATGTGTCTGGGTGACGACGGAGTAATGTTTAAAAACCCCTCCGACACGCTTTAACTACACACATACGGCGCAAGACGTTAATTAAATAGAACGCGAGGCGAATAGGTAGGTTTAATACGTTTCATTGGGAAATATTCAATCACATTTTTTCGCTTTGTTACCCTCGGTAAGTCATCGGGGGATGGGGGGATATGGGCGGGACGGACTCGTTGCATTAGTCGCCGACTAGCATACGGAATAAGGGGTAGTCGCTTTCTTTCGTCTTATTTTTTTTATTTATTATTTTTTTTTCGTCCGCCGTCTCGTTGTTTTCCATTCCGTTTCCCGTAATTTGCCATTCACGAAATAATCAACAAACGGGGATGGAGAGAGCGTGGGGATATACTCTCCGATCCCCTCGCCTGATATATATATATATATATATATGTGTGTGTGTAGTTCTACGCGCGCACAAAGTCAGGTCACGTTCTTTCGGCTTTCCAGTCGAAAAATCACAACTCTGCTTAATAGTATAACGTAGTGTACTGCAACGAAACCCGTTCTTATAATAAGTTGGTGTACATATACACACACACACACACAACGCGGGCGCGTGCCCCCATAAATAGATGTATTATATCGATCACGTTGTTATCACGCGCGCGTACGTAATTAATGGGCGGATGTCATTTTCGGTGTCCTCGGGCCTGGCTTTGGGAATTGTCGGAATGTCCGCGACCGGACTGGGATGGTCAATAACGATCGTTCGCGAAATAGAAAGCCATCGTAGTTCGCAAAAAAACACAAAACGTTCGCTAAATAATTGCGACGAACTTTGCATGATTCCATTTTAGTTAGATACCCGTAGGCAGTAACTCCGACGGATTTTCTAATTTTACCATAGCGCGTGGCCTACAAAACAGTAATGACCTGGTCATCTACGTTTACTATTTATCGTATACATTTTATTATTAAACCCTATTGGAATTTTATAAATATGCTTCTATTGCATCGAATAATACGTGTTATCCTACGTGGGTGTGAAATCTCGTAAATGCGAAAACGTGTTTTTGGCTAGTATACGTTTTTGGAAAAATGTTTCCGGCCATCGTTCAATTTCATAGTTTATAATGTTTCAAACGTCTAGTTTTTCTTGTTTTTTTGTCGTTTATAAAGAGAAATATACGCGAACAATGTTTATTCGGTATTAACGTTCGAAAAACATAATTAATTTTAAATACCGCAAAATGTTAAACGTAATAAATAATTAATATTTTCAATGTTACCGTTCTAATAAAAGGAATTATGTTCAATAATTTGTTGTATATTGCGTAAATGACGACGGTTAATTACGGTCGACTAGTTTTCAAATTACGCGAGTGATTAGGCGTTTTTATGACGAATACGTATTTCGTTTTCTTCAACGTAAAGTCAAACTATTCCTAAACAAATTCCTATTATTTATGACGAATTCGAAAGTATAAAATTATTGTGATCGACGGTCGATATGTATTTGTAGGCGGTAATGTATATAGTTTTCAAAGTTTAATAAAATTTCGCGTCAAATATCATAGACCGAATATAAATGAGTTGGCACGCTATTCGGTTTTCGCTGTGTTTTTTTTTTTAATAACTTGAAACTCGACAATAGAAAAAATATTCTTCAAAAATCTATTTTTGTTAGATTAATTTCAACAGTTTTACAATAGCTCGAAATAGAATGAAATTGTAAGCAAAATAAAATATACGTAAAATATTCGTTACAATTGTGCGAACGAAAACCGCGAGATATATTTCGTATTAAATCATATATGTTCGTTTATTACGTATTTTTTTTACCATTTTAACCGTTTGTTTTTATCGATACATTCGCCGGATTTAACGAATAAATTTAACTAAATTGGTCGCGATTCGTACATTTTATAGTTTTCTACGGATTATGGCATATTTATGACGACGCGAAATTATTTCGAAACACATTTAACGTCAGTTTCACGAAAAAATAACGGTTTATTTAAAAAACGATTTACCGTATCCATTTAAGCGAATACCAATTTCAACATCACAGCGACTAATTTCGTAATAATTACGTTAGATACCCGGTAGTATTAATAACATTCGAAATATAATATATACTCTATTTTTAATATATTTATTTGAATTCACAAACATTTTTCATGAACACGAGCTGTAATTGAGACGTTCGGGGTATTGTAAAACGATATTGATGCAACTATTAATGAATAGGTAGTACTATCGATTGAAAAATTATTTTGTGTTATGTACAATAGTATATATGTTCCTTTTGTGCATTGTATAATGTTTGATAATATTATACAAGCACATACACACACAAAATGTACATAAATGACGGTTGTAAAGTTGTAAATATGGGTGTCTTATGTCGCGACGGGGGAAAAAAAAATTTACGCGAAATATTGATCGAATTCGGAGTTATAGGTAGACGAGTCCGTTTCGCGAAGAGTATAAGCCGTTGTCGCGCGAACTGGTGCGCAATACGCGGATGTTCAACGGTAATTTATTTGAAACTTTTAGCGAACGACTGGAAATGATCATATTGTCGAGCGGAGGATGTTTTAATTAAGGCCTATAGGACCAAAGGCAACGTCGATCAAACGATAAACAATGCGCGGCAAGTCGCCCGGAAACGAAAATGCGATCGGGGCGGCGCCGCGTCACGTAAGTCGATACGCGAATCGACAAAATTAATTTCGAATACGTCCCGTGAGGAATGCGCGATTCTCGCGCGGAAATAAAATGAAAAAAAAGACCGGGACCCCGGCTGGTAAGGCCAGACGGTTTTCGCGAACATTTTCGAACACTGTATAACTTTTAAACGGCGAACGTTTGTCGTTTATCGATCACGTCAGTTACGAGACACGGTGTTGGAAATGGACGGGATTTTTATCCTTTGTTTGTTTTCCTCCCGTTAAGTAAACACTTTTGAATATTGTCGGCGGTTTTTACGTTAACGATTTCACGCCGGTGAATTACGTCGGAAAATATATATTATTATTAATTGTCATCCAGTCGTAGCGGCGGGGGGGAGTTCGAGGAATGTAGGGTAGTAGCGTGTGACGAGAGTTTATGTTATTTACCGTCCGGCGAAATAGTAATCGGCCGCGACCGAGTGTCGCCGACTATCGTTCTGATGACGTTTGTGTGTGTAAGGCTAACCGACCTTTTTTTTTTAAACACGTTATCGGCAATACTCTCACTGGCCTGGAATACCTGAAGTCAGTACTTCGGACCAGTGAGTCGCCATCGTTTATTGAAAAACAATATTTACAAAAAATATGGTTTTTACAAAAACGATCATCCTTACGAAAAAAGCGAGTAACGTGAGCCCACGGTGTTTTACC
>JAIPRN010004281.1:0-15902 GCA_025469175.1 Geopemphigus sp. TES_GeoC_2020
TTTTTAAATCAAATACTAAACTTTATGGAGCTTAAATCGAAGATTTTAAAATCGATTATTGTCGTCGTAAAAGTTTTGGAACGTTCGCAGTTCTCCGCGTAACGAATTTATTTATGTCCAAAGTTACCGATGAACGGCAATTACAGGTTGAATACAGAAAAAATAGGAAATCCGCCCGTATTATATAAATCACTAAATTGGTTTATTACTCGCTGTGCCTCTAAACTTTTAACCGCGGCCGTTTTTCGTTTCATTTCTTGACGACCGTTTTTAATAGAGTTTTATTCGGTTTGTACGGTCATTATTAATACGTTTTTGTCAGAAAAAAGGCGCACCCGTCGTTTGTTAACGAAATTAGCGAATTCGTCGTCGTTATGGTTATTAAAACAGCCAGTATTAAACGTATCGCGCGTAACAAAACGTCTCGCAATCAGCTGGTAGCCGTGGGTGGTGGAGAGGAGAGAGGTGGAACGATATGGATAAAAAGAAAAATACGGATGATAAGGGGCTCGTACGACGCGCCGAAACGGGGAAACGGGGCAGTTTGAACGTGTTGTTAAAGAAGGCTCGTTTTTCCAGGAGCTTGAAGGTGACAGGCCCGTTGTCAATTCGTTGACCGATGGGTTACGGTATCCACGTGGATGGATGTCGGCCGGGAGGAAGAAAATAAGCGCGTCCAATTCGTCGTTTTACTAACGCGTCCCCGACATTTCGCAAACGGAATTGCCGTGGAATAATCGAATTGTACCCGACGTGCGATTTTTTTTTATACACGCGCGTTTTTCAGGAGTTCGAACGTTTGAACGTTGCTGTTCCGACGGGAAACATAAGCCACCGCGTTTCTGCGCAAAACACCACCGACAAAACGGAAGTAAGCTCGTGTTTGAAACGTTATTTTGCGTTTATTTTTATGATAGCCGCGTTTTTACGTGCGGGAGTTGATCTTCTCGGTAATATATATATATATATATATATATATATACGCATATGTGTTGCGCGATATTGATCCCGGTAGTCGATTCAACGGCGATTTGTAACGAAATATTTTCGTTTTTCGAGACATACTATTCGCGGTTTTCACAGGAAGTTAAACTACGTTATTTGCAAACACCGACTGCGGCTTCGAGATGCCTGGCACAAAATCGGCTGAAACGCCCGAACTTAAATGCCGGCGGAACCGACCACGGTACCGTGTCGAACACGGACGTGGAGGCGGAGGTACGAACGTTTTTTTTTATATATAACGATATTTTACGAGGACAAAATCAACAAGGGAGACAGAGGGGCGAAGAGGTATCCGTCATCCTTCTATCCCGACGTCATTTTAATTCCCCGGCAATTCTACCGTCCATGCAGGCAACATTGGACGTCGCGAAATCGGTTGTGCAACACTTGAATCCGAACAAATTGAAATCGTTGGCAATAAAATTGACCGCGTTAACCATTAGTTCCAAGTCGCAGCTCACCGAGATAGCGGACTTGATCCATAAAAAAGTAAGTTTCGTACACGTTGCGGAATCTATATATATATATATAGATTTAATATACGTTTACACGGAGCGATTCGTTTTTATCCGAATATATTTCGGTTTTTTCTTAAACGATCGTAAAACGTTAAGCAATACCGTATTTTACAATAAACGGGTACGAGAATTGGGCACACAAAATGTTCTCCCATTCTCGATACCATTAAGAATGCCGTAGAAAACGTCGGTCGGTCACAATTTTTCGAAATAACGGAAAACATTTTCAATCAAATTACGCGTTATCGGGGTTCGGTGGGTACGAGGCCTACTCACACAATCGGAAACATTTCGGGGGACCGAACGTAATTTTTAGCCACCCGCCACCCGACTACGTGTAGTAAGATTATAATATTTCGTAGGCTTTGTCTCGCACCAAATATATGGCCGTGTACGCGGAGTTATGCTCGATTTTGATAAGCGATCACGAATTCAATACATCTCTAAACAAGACCGACACGTTCAAAAGTATTTTGTTGTCTATGTGTCACGACACGTTGTTCGATTACAAGAGTAAAAGCAAAACAAAATTGCCCACCAAATCGTTGAATTCGAGACTCGAACGTTATAAAAAATCTACCATAAGCGTACTCTTCCGGTTTACATTTCAATCGTAAATTAACGCGAGCTGTACAGTTTTGTTTGACGATAGGCGCGTTTCGTTTTTTTTTTGTTCCAGACATCTCAGAACGCTTCGCCTCCCGAATCAATCGACTACCTGTTGGCCAATTGCGGGTACGTAGTTTACATTCGATAATAGTTTCTCGTCGCGCGCCAAAGTACGCGTTCGGTCTTTCGAAAAACGCGAAATATCGTACGCCTATTTACGTTTCGTACGTTTTTATTTCGCGAGTACATTTTTCGACATTTTTCGACATTTGAACCGACGTACTAACACAATTACGATGTTTTCGAACTGAATTATCGACGAGTGACAAGCCGACGTGCCCGGTCTTGTCACCCACCGTTGTAGCGTTGACATTTTGGCGCGATCGGCCGACGAGTTGACAATGTACCGTGTGCCGCGCGTTTGTGTTTAGATTTATCGCCGAATTATATAAAAATGGGGTGATATCCGATCACATGTTGTGGTCATACATCACGGACTTGGAAGAAGAGAACGATAACTGCCCCATCCATTTGCTATGCGAACTGCTACGGATGACTTGGACAGAATTATCCAAAGTACGTGTTTGCGAAACGACTGAATTTTGACGAAACGACAATAACGGTCGTATATCGTTTTTTCATTCATACGCAGACGTACATCCTGTTGAGAATCGTAAAACGCGTGTCGGCATTAGAGAAGGAATCGACCAGGAATATGTATTTCGCCCTGAGATTGTTAATCCGCGAAATAAGCGTTATGCATTCCACCATATGGGTTCGCCAAGGTACGACCGTTTCCTTTTTGTTTTTGATTCGCCGATAACGCGAAAATGTCGCGAATTATTTCGAATCCTAAAACGTCAAAATACTTCTCGATTTGGTCCGCTCCATATAAGTATTTTGCGTCATTTACCTTTTCGCCGTTTACCGGCGACGTAGTCGAATTATCAACTTTAAATAAATAGTTAAATAATAATAAATAGTTTTAGATCAAGCGGTCGTATAGAACTTCACTGTACGAAAGCATTTCGTTTTTCAATTTTCGATAGTTTCGTGCGTTGTCGGTTATAAAGATTTAATTTTGAAGTACCGGTTAAAAAAAAACTCGAATAAAAACGTATGTATATTTGTCTATAAATAAGTCGTAAGTTACAATTGTAAAATGTATTACCTAATCAATTAACTTCTTTCAATATTTATACGTTTTTACGGTTATTTCGCATAATAAGCGTACGAGCGTATTCCGGAAACGAAGGACGAAATGCCGGCTGAGTCCATTTTAGACATGGACGAAGAGATACTGGAACAAAAATTGTTGGCGCTGATTTCAGTAACGGACGATAAAATGCCGGCGGAAAAATCGTCCGAGTTCGTTTTGAATGTGTACGACGAAATGCCGGCGCAAAAAGCGTACGAGCATGTACAGAAAACGGATTGCAAAACGTTATTGCAAGACGCGTACGAATTAATTACTACGGACAAATCCGTCGTGCCGGAAATCGGCTGCGATTCCCTATTTGAATGTAACGAAGTTTCATTGAACTTGGACGGATAAGACGTACGTGTACGTCTATTACGATCGTAATTAATTCGGGGGCGCTAAATATTTTCGTTAATTTCCTTTTTTATCACTTAAAAGCGTAGAAAGTATAGTAGGTAATCGTAGGCAAAATCGTTCGATGTTTATTTAACGTTCGGTGTTTACTTTCTAAACGGACGAATTGAAATTATTTAATTTGAGCAACGTTCGTTCGATTAATAATCGACATTGTCGCTTTGAACGTCAACAGAAAAAAAATGTCATTTTCAACGAGACTACCGTATCGTGTTTTCGAAATACTATATAAACGTCGTGAATTTAGGACGTGCCGATAATTTTTCAGGGGGGTTTTCGACATTTCGCTTTGGGTAACACTATAGATACAAAACTGGAATATAGCCCGAACAATTGTACGCCCGAAAAACAGGGTTACGCGTAAAAATCGGTATGTCCGCTCACCCCCCCCCAACTGTTTGATTAATCATTCCAATGACCCAATAGGACTGACTTAAAATCAGAAAATAGAGTTAACGATCGATCGTGATAACGCGAGTTATCAGTTATCAGTTCGGCGTATACACCAATTAGGACAAATTCTTCGACCTGGGAACCGGTTTGGTTTATTTTTCGTTTTGGGCCTCGCACGTTCGGTTAGAGACACACCACTATCGGCTCCGACGGTACCTCCTTCCCTTCCACTCGAAAGTTGATCCGGATGCGCGTTCCGTCCGACAGACGACGGAACCTCGGTGCTCCTCCTTGGCATCCGTGAACGACAATTGGCCGTCGGAGCTGGACAACGGCTCGAATTGCGGAAGCGATGGCTCCGACCACTGCGCCAATGACTGTGCCACATCGATGACTGTCCAGGAGAAGGTACGTTGCTGACGACGGGGGTGGGGAACAATATAAACAGGACGCCGGTTCATGTATATAATACGGTTACGGTTGCGTTTTATAGATAGCGTTTAAGATGATCGTAGAGTTCGTGCGCAATTCGAACCTGGCGAACTTGAAATCAACAACGGAAAGGATGATTAATACGATGACGATAATCCGTAGCAGGTTGCTATACGCCGCCGTTGCCGGTTTCATTCACGCTCAGGTGGGTATACGCGCGTTTTATTCGCCGCCGTTTCCGGAGTTTTCGGCGTGTCTTTTCGGAATCGGCAATCCGTCGCGTACCAATCACCATATATAATATAATACACACGTATTCGTTACGCGCGCAGGCTCTGATCGAGACCAACGAAGCGCGTGTGTACGCCGAGTTGTGCGCGATGCTGATCAACGACCACGACTTCAACACGTCGTTGGGCCCGAACGTCACGTTCCTCGGGTTACTGTTGCCGTTGTGTTACGACCAACTGTTTGCGCACCAGACGACCGTAACAGCGACGGTAAGCGATAATGATAATGAGTCCCGGGAGAGGGGGGGATTCGCTTTTGTTTACCGACTCGAGTAGCGTTTCGGACGACGCGCTACGCTTTTTTCCAAATCACGACCGTCCCCTACCAAGCGTATTATTTAGCGCTTTACGAACGGCGATTGGCCGGACAACTTAATCGATAATGACGCTCCTTTTCGACCGAAACCGCCAATTTACTAAGTTGATCTGTTTTTTGTTGTAGGAACCGCCAACGCGTTGTGCACAATACGTGCAAAAGGAACGATCATTGGCGAATTGTATGTACGTATTACTTTATAGCAAAGTGTAATCGGATTTGGATTTTCGGTAGCGCTCTAGGAGTAACGCGAGATTAGGCTGGGTCGTTTTGACGAGCAACGAGTCGAGAACTTGTTACATTCAAAGGGAAATATGGGTTCGAGTGCGCGAAGCTATAACATTTCGACGGTCTTTTTCGCGTTTTTACGCCCTACATTTGTTCGATGTCGATTTTCGAAATATTCCCCGTTTATTTCGTTCAATCGTTTTTACCACGAAAATTCGAGGCTTTTATACGACATTACGAAGTACGCCCAAACACCTGTCATATCGTGACACGGTTTTCGATACCTAAAAATTCGTTTGTTTTAAACTTTTGGCGCGGATTTTATATTAAGCATTTTTTTTTTCAAAAAAACAGCGCTACACTAGGTATTTCGAGTATATACTCGTACTTTCGATTATACTTTTAGGCATGGAGTCGAATTGAAACATTTCGAAAATTGGGACAAATCCGATAGGACCCGCATTTTGATAATAACGGAACCGGCCGCTTCAAATCGCGTTCGTGTGTGTGCCCGCTCGTGAATTACAACTGCTAAGCCACCGTGTACGTTTTCAGTTTCATCGCGGAATTGTTCAATCGAGGAGCGATATCAGATCTGCTTATATGGAATTACGTACATACCCTAATGAAAGAAACGGACAATACCCAAATACATTGTTTGGCCACACTTTTGAAATGGGCGGGAACACGACTGTTAAAAGTACGCAAATAAAACGTTTTTTACAACGTCAATTGCCCTGTTGAGGGTTTGTTTAGCCAGTTTAATATGTTTATTGTATAATATAATTATTGCAAATTTATCACTATTGCGGTTCGTGATCGTCATCGAGGAACGTGAATTTATTAGAAAACATTTTTGAATCTAAACGAACTCTAAAATTACATTGAAGAATCAAAGACTCGATCCAATGAAAAGTCTTTTTAAAATTGTGTTTACAAAATTATCGTTGTTTTGATTCGAAAAAAAATAACAGAACACGCTTCGTCGATTTTATTTCGATTTTGACGAAATTAATAACGCGTTCGTTTTTAGCGCAGGAGCTTAAAACAATTATTTTGAGTGGAAAAGCGAAAATTGAAAATATCGAACTGAACGAAAGTTCTTGCATTTTCGGTCGAGCCTCCGAGAAACAGCCTATATATTCTTATATACACTCGTATATAATCATTCTTTTCGATATATATATATATGTACGTTTATTCGCTCCTTACCATACGCTCGACTTCGTCGACGAGTCTGTATATATGCGATGGTGTCATCGTAGTATTATCATTGTTATAATTATCATATTAAGAAGGAGGGAATAGTTTTTAGTAGTTCAATTTTTATGGGATCAAAGCCACTCTGGTATCTTAGGCAACGAAATTGCCGATTCTTTAACCAAGTCTTCCTCTTTCCGCAGTTATTTTTTCTCTGCAATCCCGTGAACGGATTTCAGTTCTTTATTGAAAATCCACATAGCCGTATATGGAAAAACAATTGGTTTAGTCTTGCTTTAAACCATGCCAGATGATATAGGAAGATTACACCCATAATTCCTATTCATCCATGGTTCCACAATTTTAAATTCGATAGGAAAACAATTTGCTCCTATTCCTTGCTTAGATTGGGTCAGGCTCTTCTACCTTATTACCCCTTCAAATCATCCTTTAATAGCTCTCTTCTCTGTACATTCAATTCCTTAAACTCTATTTGTGATATTCTACATATCCTTTTCCAATGTCCTTCGTTAGAATCTAATTTTGTCATATAATTCCTTTTAAGTGTAATAATTTTTTAATTGTTGTAACTAATCTTTTTTTTATACAATGTTTCAAAAAAAAAACTAACAAATCAATAAAGAACCATACAATTTAAACAATAGTAACAAATCAATAAAAGTTCATAAAACATAGGTAATAGTAACAAATCAATAAAGGTTCATAAAACATAAGGAATAGTAACAACATAATAAAGGTTGTACGAACTACGACTGTGGTTGGCGTAGTTGGCATTTAACGGTAAATGGTTATTATGTCTTATATTGGACATTTTTTTGTGGCGATCAGAAAAATTGATTAACTAATAATATCGATTATATATATATATATATATATACATATATATATAATCGTAGTAGAGCCAAAGAAAAAAAAATTCAAAGCTCGCTCAATTTGTACACAAAAACATCGAAAATACGTCAACATAAAATCGGCTGTTTTTTTTTTATTACTTATTAACGACACGTTTATTGTAAACGTAAAAACAACTACGAGTAGTTCCGGTTAGGTAATTATCGGACATTAATGTTCTTAACACGACAATATTTATTTATTTCTGTATTACAATGAAAATTTCAAGAGTCCACAACACGTTTGAACCAAAAATGGATCGTAATTCAATAAACGAATTTAAAAGACGTGACTGATTGTAAAAAATAAAATAAGGACACTAAAGTTAAATATAATACTAGCCTAAAGCAAATTATATTTGTATCGAAATAACTGTAGTTTGTACGTAGTATTATAAAACCGAAATATAGGATATTAGTTTAAAGCTTATAAATACATACGCGTTCTAATTTTCTTCCAATGGTATTTAACAAGTTACATAAACATTCTATGGAATCGTCCGACGGTTGGCACATTAAATGAATAATACAATATTGCACAATTTTCAACTTAACAATATGCACTTTAAATAGCTCTCCGAAAAATCTAAACACAAAACACATATAGGGTGATTCTTTTTAATTACAGATCAGCGATCACATGTCGGAAAACCTAAATATAATTAGCTTCGGATGTTAGGTATAACGAATGCTAAATATTGTTCGTGACATAGGGTTAGAAAAATGAATTTATTCGCCTAATTAATATCGAAAAAGATTTTTTCGTCTCTTAAGTATAGCGTACCAAATCGTGTTATCGGTTCAAAAACAAAATTTTATATTCCACCGTGGTATATCATTTGAAGTCACGTTAATACTTAAATATTTGTATATGAATCACGTTACCGGAAATTGTCTAGAGTTCGTTTTTTCGTCGATTCCGTAATATTCGTTTTGTTCTTTTCAAATATGAGCTCTCTAAATGACGTCGTGACGTTGTCGCAACTTCTATTGTTTCTGTTCCTGAACATAGAGTGGCATATACCGAGACGAAGAACTTTTCTTGTATCACCTACATATAGATCACGGAATAATATTTGAAAATACGCGTTTATTTTACAAAAGAAGTGCGCCAATTTAAATAACGTATTTCTAACTGGTTTAAATTTGATATGTATATAAATATATTACTCTTTCGTATACTAAATCCACGGCATTTTTTAATCGCTGCATCGTTGTTAATTGGCAAAGTTAAAAATTGTTGTATCAAAATTACTATGTTCTCGGGCGTGATTTTGTTGAGAATAGATCGGATGATTTTATCCACTTCCTGTTGACACATATATATTGTCACGACACGACAATTTAGTTCGAAAACTTAAAATAGATCAATAAAGTAATCTGTACACATAACCCCCTACTGACAAGTTACTAATTTTAGGATCCTATTTAATGTTATCATATTTAACCGAATTATCAAAACAAAAGAAATCGTTTAAATCGTATCTATTATAGTTGACAATCAGCGACTAATTAAACAATTGACAATTCAAAAATATTTTAATTGTATATAAACTATGTTAAAATGTAAGCAATCACAGGTTCTGGACTATAACAATATTAATCCATGTACTTACTTCAAACGAATTTCCGGTGGGTAATTCCGACGATTTTGTATTTTCGTGACAATCGTCGACGGCTTGCCTTCATTCCAATCAATGAAATTCTCGAATTTATTCTGTGCTATATACGGTTTATCTAAAAAAAAAACAATTCGAATAAATAGATAGTAAATAATATATATGATCTCAAACCTTTAACATTGGATAACGTCTTTATATCGGCTCCGGTTTGATTTTCTTCTCGGTTTTGTTATGCACAGCGTTTGGTGTACGGTTCATCCATTTTCGTAAGCTTAACACACGATATCGTTTCAATATTTATATTCGTGTGTGTAAGGTTATCAATATTTTCTATAATGTCATATGCTGGTGTAGTTTGGAAGACCGTTAATTTATTATTATCTTTATTCGTTTTCTGAACCTAATTCAATTCATTATATTATATGAACTAACTCTGTGTTTGATGTTCGCTTTACGCGCGAATAAAGCCGCGCGTATCGGCATACGAGTCGGCTTGTAATAGTTAAATAAATTGACGTACTGTTGTCGCCTCGGATTGGTCGGCTGTTGAGACGGGAATGTCATGGGCCGAATCTCCGTCCCGGGTACGTTGACAGCATGAAGGTACGCAACATGTGCGTACATGCTTCCACGTTCGCTTCTTACACCGTATAAGTGTAGCAAACGTTTGTCTTAAACACTCGTATTGATGGTGATGTGTACAGACGAACTGTGTGTGCAGGTAGGTGTCTGAAATTTGACTGTTAACTTTTAACGTAGCAACAAATGTCGACAATTTATTTGAACACGCTTCTAGCCAATTTTAGAAATATTGGTAATTGTATCCCTTATTGGTGAAATTAAAACAATATCGTATATCCGATGTTCGCGTCAACTTAATATTTCTAGCACAATATGTGCCTTATAACTGCAAATTTGATGTGTACAGTCATACGAGTAATCGCTTTGTCTGTATTTTATAGGCTCGCTGTAAAAATGCGTTTAATAATATTTCATTTGTTACGAATATATTTACCTTAAAATAAACGATCGACATTTAGCCTTATAGACATTACTGGGGAAAAAATGTACCGAAATTATACGTATAAATCTCCGGTGAAATCAATTATTTACAAAATATTATTTAATTTTAATATCAATTAAGAAATTATAAGAAATAAGAGAAATACGTTAAATATCACGAAATACAATAATCTTATATATACTTATTATAGCAACAATGTTTAATGTTGTAACTGTCGTGTTTGGGGCTACAATGTATCCAAACATAAATAAATATTATTCAACGCTAGTTTTTTTTGTATCGGAGAAACTTGGGGTACATTCAAATTATAATTAGATTATTACAAAAAGGACAACAAAGAAAAACACGCTCTATGATAAAGCCGTACGTGTATTACAAAATAGGTACAATATATATATTATATGTCTATGATTGATATGCGTTTTTATATTATGTACTTTGTAATAAAATCGTACGTATTGAATGTAAGTAACTATCGGAAGGAAAATATTAAAAATAATCGATAATTGCAGTTTTATTCGACGATTTTATCGACAATAACGAAACGATTAAATTAATAACATAGACATGATATTACGCAGTATGGCTGTGAGATAACAATCTGAATGTTCCAAAGGTTTTTGCTATAAAACAAAAATTATTTACTATTATATTACGACAATTTCAACAAAATTATCTTTCGTTTATACATTTACATATACGTTTGAAGAGATTTTCATTAAGAAATTCTCGTTAAATAAACGAAGTTTAATTTGTGATAGATCAATAGTGTTAAAATAACTTACTTTTTTACGAATAAACATCAACACCGCCAACGTTTTTTGTTTAATTAAAAACAACGGGCACATATTATATTATTATCGCATATTAATACGTGTATATATAAAACAGATTTAATTTTTATTCGATAATTGAGATTTTAAAATGTTCACTTGTCTGGTAAACAGCCAAAAAACGATTAAAATCGTAATTTATTATATGTATATAGTTAATCTGACACGTATAACGTCAATGCCTATATAGGATTTTCTCTTTTAAATGGTACCCCCTTTTCGACGATTTAAGGACAGTTTTATTTAAATCAGCTATACACCCACTGCCCTTGCACACCGTTTAGCATAACATCGAACAGTAGGACGCCATCGTTTATTTTCAAAAATACAACAGTATTAGGACTATGACGGGACATTCGTCCGCCATACGGTTCTTTACAACAACGTCAATCGATAATTATAATCGTTTATAAAAATTAATGCCCTCCACCGCCCTCTTTCCGCCGCAGTGACCACGAAGCTTCATTGCATCGTTATGCCTGATCGTCGCTGTGTGATGTGATCAGTCAGCAGTAGAAACACCTTCCTGGTGAAAGGATTACGACCAATTCGGTGCAACCTATTCATCGAAGTAGATTTATATAGCTATACATATTCGAATATAGAAATATGAAAGAACGAACGGTAAGACAAATAATCGAAACCGCAACTACAGAAACACCGTATTATAATTTTCGTTCGAACCACTAGCTGATTTTATTTGTTCGTTGTGGCTAATCGTAGCAACGTTGATGGACAAAGTACGGGATAAGTGATCCTTTCCGAGGTTGTCCGTCATCCATAATGTTACTCGACGTAAAGGTAAAAAACCGTCAAAGTTTTTAAATCGTTCGTTTTCGTTATTACGATACGAATATAAAAAGTGTTTTTACGTGTTTTGCCATTTTCGAAACTTACCGGCAACGCACATAAAATACCGTTACTTTTATGCCGTAAAATCAATGTTGACGATTAAACGAAAATCGCACACAGTGGTGGATGTACCTCGGGGTTAGTGTTTCATGGCTACCGACATTAATTCACTTTTCGTCGAAGCAACCCCTTTTTCTAATACGATCAAATCCACACTTATTGCGTGGATTCAATGAAGGCTACCCAGCAATGGTGTTTCAATACCTGAAAAATCGACAAAACTAATCTTTATAATACGTTATCAAGGAGAAGGCATTACTGATAAAGATAGACAAACAATAATAATTTTAATCTCCTAAGACATAAAAAACATTAAAATTTTGTATTAGTATATCAATAACGTATTAAATTATATAAATGAATATTAGAAGAAATTAATTTGGGCTACACCTTACAAGTTGTAAGTATTGAATTTAAACGAATACATACGTAAAAATCATTTTCGTGGGGCATTTTCAACACAGGATATGGATAATATCGTCCATCTCCGCGTTATTGTGTGGCTCTGTATTTGCGTCATCATTTACGCATTGTGCCGCTATAGGTAAAATATAATTTGTCGACGTACAAATATTTTAATATTTTAAACAAATTAGGTTACCGGAAATTTCCAGCAAATTAGGTATATGGTACGGAAGGTACCACATACTAACCAAACTTAACAAACCATTGTCTTTTTGACATTGTCGGCCACAGAGATTGATACGTCTTAAGATATTTATTTATCGTCCGGAATATCAAATCAGCGTGAAGTTATGGAATATTTTCGTACACGCTTTCATCTCAATTTCTGCACTTCGTGAGTGTATTTATCAACATAAAATTGTTATTGTACTATATGTACTATAAAATCCAATAGCCACCATTGGTCTGGGTTCCCAAGTCTGTAATAAAAATAGCGTATTTGCGTCCAAATAGTTTCGCTAACTCGACATTATTCCTCAATTTCTTCAGACACCTGCAAAAATTTAGTTTGTTTCTCATATATGCAAGTTATCCGACAGTTATATCTAGACATGGTAATAATTTGTTATATATACAAATCCAACGGTTCTGCATTTTGATTTGATACACGTGTAAATTGCCGACTATTTACTTACGATCTATTCAACGGAATTTATATCGATTACTACCCCAATAACGACGAGACATCAGCAGTGTACTTCAATTCATAAGTTCATCCCGTTATCATTATAAAAAATTAAAAGTCAACGAAATCATAGTATATTGATAACAAATTAAACTATTACGAACTCTAACGAACTTATTATAAACTCATTACGAATTCTTATAAATGGTTTTTACGTTTTTATATTTACATACATGTTGAACAATACTTTGAAGATATTTCTATGAGAAAATTCTTGTCGAATAGACGAAGCTTAATTTATAACAGATCTATAAATAGCGTTCAAATTACTTACGCCTTGAACAATTATCGCTTGCACTACCAACGTCCTTTATTTGATTAATATCCACCGGCACATTGTCTAAACGTTTTGGTAGCCATTTGTTTTTGCGCAAGTCCATAACGTCCATTATCATGAATCGTATTCGGGGAGATAAAGTCCTTAGAGTTGTCAAGGTTTTAAGTTTATTGAATGTATCGTTCAAATTCCAGTACTGCAAAACAACAGATTTGTCTGAATAGATTTTTACGAATTTCACGGATTATACTACACATTTCGACGTTCATTTTAGATATAACGTTTGATTATAATACAAATAATAATAATAGTAGTAAACCTAATATAAAATTACCCTAAAGTAAACAAAATTTGTGTCCCAATAATTATAGTTTGTGTACAAATTTGCTATTATTTTCAATTTTCTCGTGAAAAATATATATGTATAGTTATAATTATATATACGGAATGTACTAAAAAAAATTTGAACACATGTACACACATTCTCGAAACGAAATAATTATAACACCATTTGTAATCCAAATTATACAATGTTCGTTTATATTACGTACTTGTTCCAATTCTTTTCCAATGATCGTTAACAGATTACACAAACATTCCAATGTTTCATTTGTTTGTTGGCACATCAAGAACGCTATACAATACTGTACGATATTAGGACTAATTATGTGTACGTTAAACAGCTCTCCGATGAATCTAAACACAAAATAATTATAAAACTATATTTTTTTATCACAAACCAACGATGACATCTCGGAAAACCTAAATATAATTTACGTTACAACTGATATTAAACGTTCATTGGGATCAAAATATAAATTATTTCATTAAAAATATACGTCGGTATGTAATTTACGAAATAACGTTTTGATAATTCTAGATAATTACTTTACGTGCCAACGACAAGAATTAGAAAAAAATGTAAAATTCGTAATTTTCTGGACAGTATCCCTTTATTGGTAAAAGTATACGAGCTAATTTACCGTTAGGTATAACTACAATTCATTTAACTAGCGTAGGTAAATTTGTTATAAGAGTACAAATAAACGGTAAAGGCAATTAAATTATCGTCTTCACTGAACAACGCGAAAAATGATTCCTTTTAAATAATTAATAAGAAAAAAACGTTTTTCGTTTCTGTATTTCGTTTCTTAAGTATAATGTACAAAATATAGTTGGTTCGAAATCAAAATTTTATATTCTCTTAAGTTACATAATTTGTCAATGTATTAAAATTTAAATATTCTATACGATACACGTTACCTGAAAATTCCTATGCATCGTTTTCGCATTGATTCGCAATTCATCGCCTTGTTTGCTTCGAAATCACTTTGGCATTTGTTAATGAGAAGTCTCTTAAAGGATGTCGTTACGTTCGTATTTTTATCCGGGACTTTTATATCTTGTATCCCCAAACATAAGGACGCGTACACAGGAACAAATTTTTTTTCATCGATCGCCTATATATATAGAATACAGAAAAACGTTTAAAAATACGCTTTAATTTTAAAGGAAAATTGAACCAATTTATTAATGTTCTTGTAAATCTTTTAAATTATTTTTATATATATATATATCGATAATATTATAAACTATATTACTCTTTCGTAAACCAATTCAACGGCCTTCTCCAGATGTTCCATAGTGTTAATCGCTAACGTTAGGAAATCTTTTATTAAAAGATCTTTGTTATTCGGCGTTATTTTATTAATAATTGATTGGATTTTATTGTCTATATCCTGTTGACATAAATGTACCACACGGCTATATACTTCGAACACTTATAATTAAAAGATTAATTAATCTGTACACGCACAGGTGTGCATACAATATACACAAAACTATAGCCAACGAGAGATTTAAAAATTGTCACCCGAGCATATGACGGTTTTTTAAGAATTCGAACGTATTCCGATTCTCCACAAACCGTATAAAAAGGTACACAATTTGAAGCTCTGGACTATAACAATATTAAACCATGTACTTACTCCTCCTGACAATTTTCTTGGCGGTAGATTCGACGATTTTGCTTTCCTTTCCCATTTTGGAGACAAGATTTTTCCATTGGGACTCAAGACGTTAAGTTTTGCATTCTGCGATTCTCCTAAATAAAAAACATTTAAAAAAAATCCGTACGAATATGTTATTTTCAATTATTATACGATATCAAACCTTGGGCATGGCGTGACCACTTCGTATTGACTGCGGGTTTTTTCAGCTCTTCAGTTTTGTTACTGACCGCAGTCAGTAATGGTTTACTTTTAAGTGTTGCCGTCGGGCACGTTTCTTTCTCAATTTTCGAATTTGTTTTCTGATGCACATTGTTTTTAGTGCCGTCGGAGGCTGTTGTATTTTCGGCTGTTGATTTTTCATTGTTGATGTTTTCCGTTTTCTTAGCCTTATTCGATTTAATATATTTAAATATAATTGTCACTATACGAGAACAAACGTCAAAAATGTCGAAAGTTTGACGCCTGTCTAAAGTACGTTTAAGTTCGAGCTGAATAATGTAACAGATTTCTAAATTTCAATATGTAATTGAAAATCCCGCGGCATAATATATATTT
>JAIPRN010004282.1:0-15899 GCA_025469175.1 Geopemphigus sp. TES_GeoC_2020
TCCTAAAATCAATACAGTTACAAAAACCTAAAAAACACACTCAACTAACTTTCTTCACAAAAATAAAAAGGTTTCCATATTTATAGATATCCCGTAGTAGCACATGAGAATGTGTCTAATAATGCGATTTTTTTGGATATTTAAATTAAAAATACACCGGAACTGGCCAGGGATTTGTTCAATACGGCGTACGCGAATAGGCAATCGACGTGCGTTCGTGACTTGCGCCATTTTCTCGTTCATCAAACGTTTATGCGCCAAACCAGACGTTGTTTTGTAGTATGTATCACATAGTGCATAATAAAATAACGATCGATGTAAAGTATATCAAAAAGATATACGAATATTAATTTTATTAAACTTTTAACCCGGAACCTAACATTTTCACAACGCAGATGTCCGTGATACGAGCGACATATTGCGTAAGAAATTATAACGCGGTTACGATAATTGTTGTCGAAAATATTACGGATAAGCACAAAAATAGGATTTTGACGTACGACACATACACGGCGAACGGTATTGCGATTATTTATCGTGATAATATGACGAATACACGGACTATTAACGATTAATTATATAATTAAATGTATTATAAAAAAAGTAACATTGAAGTTGATAAGATCCTAAAAGCTATTGACACTATGAAAAATGTAAGAATATTTTATTGTTTATAACAATATATTGTACATTATTTTATAACGCGCTTAAGTAATAAAATGATATGTATTGTTTAAACACCAATTGTCAGTTTAAGAAACAATTAATGTATTGTAAAAAATTTGTGTAATACAAACAATAATGGCTGATAACAAAAATGATAGAACAATAAAATATTACTTCGCAGGCCTGTCGTATACATTTTCAAATTATTATACAAAACAATTTTATATAAATTTCGGGAAATTTGTCTATACATTAAAGCTATAACAACGATATCTTCACATAACACTATTACTAAAACATTTGATAATGTGAAGTAAATAATGGATCCGATTATTGTAATGCTGTATTTATTTTGTAATAGGAAAAACAATTGAGTTTTGCCGATATATTACGGAATTGTAACCGAGAGCTATAACAATGTTAACAATAATATCAAAAACATTATATAATGCGATTCCCCGCCAAACATTATATCCCTAATCCAACCTTTAGATAAAGGTATCGTCGATAATCCTAAGATGAAGTATAGGGGAAAGTTAGTTAAAATTATTCTTAAGCGAATCGAATTCGTTTTGATTTATTTGTGGCTGCAAACCAATAGCGGAAAAATAACAACTTATATAATTCGTATCTGCAGCTGGCCAGAACTATGACGAATTGTTATTTTCTTATTTTCTATTATGTATCACATACCGTATAAACAATAAAAAATTGACCGGGTGTATTGAAAATAATAAAAAATACTAATTATAATCAGTAAATAGCAATTGGTGTTTTGCCGTGATATTACGGAATTGCAACCGGCAGACCTAACAATGTTGACAATAATATCAAAAATATCATATAAAATCTTTCCCCCCGCACATGATATGCCTTATCCAACCTTTAGATCATAGGTATTATCGACAATCCCAAGCTAAGGTTTAGCCCAATATTAGTTAATTTTATTCTTGAGAAAATCGAATACAACGTTGTGATTTAACTGTGACTGCAAACCAATAGCGGAAAAACAATGCTACTACAACCCGTATAAACAACATAAGTTTAGCTTGTTTAATGAATTATATTACTTACACAATGATAAACAATAGGTTGAAACATAAACGTACAGATTGTGTTTCTAAGGTTTCTTATAATATAATATAACATTTCGGTAATATAGTTTTTAATGTATTAAGAATATTACAGAACTATCGATATTATAACCTTTTTCGAATACAATGTTGTATTAAAGCTCTGACAACAAAAATTTCATATCGAATAATTTATAAATTAAATTAATAAATATAAATAAAGCGTAAAAACATATTTATAAATCCATATAAATTAAAAATTTACACATATTTAATAATATGATTTCGGTTTAAAAAAAGTTTATTTGACGACATAAATGATTGCAAAAAATATATATGTGTTTATTGGACAAGGACTATCACTGGAAATGTTATTTATGATAAATATGAATTGTGAAGTTATATTCATGGAATTGCGTAGAGTATTACGCATTCTATAAGTATATATTAGCAATATAAGTTTCGATTTAATAGAAGGCTTCTTATTCTCCGGTTAGATGTAATTTAGGTTATTAGTTGAACTTATAAGAATAACTGAAATTTAACTTAATTGTTATAATCTCAATTCCTATAAGGAATAAAGAAGTAAATGTCAAAAATGATAATTTTCGTTTTTTCAAACATTTTATGTTCGGATTTCAAAAATGCCAAAGAATATTAAAAATTATAACGAATTATTGTTGACGACGTTGTAATACAATTGAAAATATTCATTGTTGATTTATCGTACAGTAACATGTGTTCGAGTTTCACAAAATATATTATACGCTACATTTTATTGAATTAATAATTTATGTTTTTTGAATTTATTATAAAAAAAATCAAAAACAAAAGTCGAGTATTAAAGTTAAATCATGGTTGTTAATTTACAAATTCTGCCCTTTTGAAGCTCAACTGCCGAAAAATAACAACCTATATAATTCGTATCTGTAGCTGGCCAGAACTATGACGAATTGTTGTTTTCTTATTTTCTTTTATGTATTTCATACCGTATAAACAACATAAGTTTGGCTTGTTTAGTGAATTATTTTATTTACACAATGACAAACAATAGGTTAAAACTTAAACGTACAGACTGTGTTTCTAAGGTTGCTTATAAAATAATATAACGTTTCAGTAATATCGTTTTTAATGTATTAAGAATATTATAGAGTTATCCATATTTAACGTTTTTCGAATACAATGATGTATTAATGCACTGAAACTCTAAATAACAAAAATTTCATATCGAATAAATTATAAATTAAATAAATAAATATAAATTAGACGTAAAGACATATTTATAAATCCATATAAATTAATAATTTACACATATTTCGGTTTAAAAATAGGTTATTTGACGATAAAAATGATTGCAACAAATATATACGCGTTTATTAGACAATGACTACCACTAAAAATGTTATTTATGATAAAAATAAATTGTAAAGTTATATTCATAGAATTGCGTAGAGTATTTAAGCATACTAATATAGTATATATAAGCAATATAAGTTTCGATTTAATAGAAGGTCTCTTTTTTTCCGGTTAGATGTAATTTAGGTTATAGTTAATCTTATAGGAATAACTAAAATTTAACTTGATAGTTATATTCTCAATGCCTATAGGGAATAAAGAAGTGAATGTCAAAAATGATAATTTTCGTTTTCTAAAACATTTTATATATGTATTTAGGGTCCTTCGTACAAAAGAATGGAGGGTTTGATGAGGACGTGAAGCATAGGATTAGATGTGGGTGGATCAAATGGAGAGAAGCGTCTAGTGTCTTGTGCGATCAGAGAATTCCAATGACAAAGGCAAGTTCCACAAGAGTGTAGGGTGACCAGCGATGTTGTACGGTTCAGAGTGTTGGGCGGTGAAGAAGAAAATAGAGCAGAGTATGAGCGTAGCCGAGATGAGAATGCTTAGATGGATGAATGGGGTGACAAGAGAAGATAGGATAAGAAATGAATATATAAGAGGAAACATTGGAGTAGCGGCGATTTTGGTTTTAATGAGAAAATATACTTAGTTGGTTTGGGCATATTATGAGGAGAGAAGATTTAGAAGTAGTAAGAACAGTTATGAAATTGTGTGTGGAATGAAGTAGAGGAAGGGGAAGGCCAAAGAAGAAGTAGTTAAACACGATTGAGGAGGATATGGGGATTGCTGTTGTGTGCGTCAAGGATGTGAGAGATCGGGTCAAATGGAGGTTTAAGACTAAGGTGGCCAAACCCAAATGGATTGGATAAAGGCGAGGACGATGATGATGACGAAACATTTTATGTTGAGATTGCAATAATGCTAATGAATAATAAATATTATAATGAATTATTGTTGACGACGTTATAATACAATTGAATATATTTATTTTTGGTTTATCGCACAGTAACATTAATTAGAGTTTCACAAAATATATTATACGCTATTTTTTATTGAAATAATAATTTGTTTTTTGAATTTAATAGAAAAAAATGAAAGACAAAAGTCGAGTATTAAAGTCAAATCATGGTTTTCAATTTACAAATTTGTCCCTTTTGGAACTCAAATGATATATTGTTAATTATATACTAAAATAAATATCGTAATTCGAAAAATAGATTATTTTATAAAAATGTAAGAGTGGTGAACAGAAATTTGAATCCGTATTCTTGTATAATATAATAAAATTATTATAATCAACACTGGTTTTGTTTCTATAACAAATTTTATTATTTACAACGATTGCCTATTTCAGTTTCAAATAAAAACAAACATATTTGTTGTAAGATATCATATGAAGTCAAACAATTACATTTTATTGCTAGCAATCACATATATTTATTGTTGGAAAGTATAAAATCGAGTACGGAATATGTAAAATAATAATATATTGATAAGAAAGCTAAATATGTTATTACAGACTTTCTGTAACTCAAAATTAATAACCATTGGAAAATGAAATCGTACAAAGTATGATTATGCCATAAAGGTAAATTGAATGAATGAAATATAACTAAATCGAGTTGTGTTATATAAGTTTTACGTGGTACATAGTATTCGTAATTTTACTAGACTTCATAATTTTTACATCAGCCAAATTTCTTTACAACGATAAACGGATCATCGTCTTGCTGAGGACTGCATACTTATAATTAAAGCGAATTCCACAGAACTCAATAACAATAATAACAAAAGTTAACACCTTATCTGTGAATCATTATGTATTCGGTTTCGTGTGTCTATATTATGTTCTTTTATAAAAAAAAAATTTCTGATCGATCTTGATTATTATTTAAGTAATTTGATTCCTGTCATGATTATAGATCATGTCGGATAGTCTATAGTTAAACAACGCGTGAAGACATATTTTTTTTCTTCTAAGGACCTTAAGTTATTATTCTGTGATCATAAAATTTAAAAAATTAAAATATAATAATTATTCAAATAATTTACGTTTTTAAATTTTATTAAATGGTAATAATTATATTGAACATTGGATAAAAATTTGTTGGCATACTTAACTAAGGGAATAAGCATTTCATTATACGATATATATTCAAGTGTTCAAACAGTAAAATGTCACGCTTAGTTCGAACACCAATTGTTAGTATAAACTGTTCGTTTCTTACCGCTTAATCGTACAAACCAAAGTTTTGTTGTTTATATTACAATATCGATGTGAATGTATTGCACACGAATAATTTGTCATTAATTTTACAGACGTGATCAGTTGTACTTGAGTTATTTTAAAATTCTTAAAAGTACTTGTATAACAATGGTTGCTTCTAAATACACTGTAATGATCTTTTTCATTGGGGCTTGTCTAATTCGTGAATACGCAGGTACTTTATATTAGTAACATTTCCATAATAACGTAATAGAGTTTAAAATTGTTTATCATTTTCTTTATACAAATTAAATCGATTTATTTTATATTTTTTTATTGGATATATTTGGTATAAGTATGCGAAGAAATACATTACATTGTTAGTAGTATTGACATATAGAATTTGTGTAATCTAAATAATTAAATTTGTCTAAATAAATACCAATTTTTTAAAATTTTTTCTTTAATATGTTGAAGATGGTTTATATTTGTATTTGATTGTGATTTTTGGATTGTATTTTTCGTGTCATCTGTGCAGCGTTAAATGTATATGATTTTCAGGAATGGAGAGTGATGAATCTTCATCGATAGAAAATGAAAATGAAACGGCATCAACATTAAGTTCCGTCCAATCAAATTCTCAGAGTTCATCACGTATAAGGAGAAGTAAGTATCTATAACTAATATTATATTTGTTATTAAACAACTGTAATAACTCAAAAATAAAAAGAAGACAACTGGGATTTGGGGAAAGAAATTACATAATTACCTAACTGTAGGTATTAGGTTTGGGTGAGGGATATGTTTTTATAAGTTATTATGTAATTTGTTTTCGGGATCGTGAGTCTGAGAATCATTTAGGAATGTTATTATTAATTATCGAATCACTTTTCTGTCCGGTCCTGTCGATTCGAATAAATTTAAAAAGAAATACTTGTAAAGTTAACTAAGAAAAAGGTTGGGACCGTGAGTTTGCTTATGCAACTTCACCAACAATAAGAATGAGTGGAGACACAAATATCCTGGTGCAGAGAATAGCTCTTGATCCTCGGAATACTGACTTCTACAACTTGGTGACTCGTGGCGGGAGTGCGTGCCCACTGGTGAAGACGAGAGTGGTCTGTTCCCCGTAAAGAGACGGTGATCCACCGACTGATTGACTGACTGGCTCTAGGGTGTAATTTCTGTGTTTTATAGTCAAATCGTCCGGCTATATTATTGTGAGGTGATCGCCGGCTCATATTAAATTTCTTTAAATTCGACGTATTGTGTCTTACATTTTTGTGTGTTGACTCTTTTATTGTTTTTCGATATTTTTCTATTTGCTTAATAAGGAACATGTATTCATGTGATTCGCGCCCACTAGAATGATATATTTCTGTAATTAATTTAAAATTGTTGTATGTATAAAATGTGTTAATTCTATAGTTATAGTGGGACTAAAACTCAGCCCCTTTTTTCGCGCTATATAAGATAATTGTCGATATATTATAAAAGTATGGTTGGTATTTCGAGACGCTCAAGTTTCTTTTTAACATTTATTAAAGCGTCATTATTTAATATAATATTACACTAATTGCATCGAAATATGCTTATAGTATTGGTTCCCACAATTATGATATTTATGGGAATTAATATTGATATTTCCGATTACTACAAAATGGGATTCGATTTTTGTTGAAAAAAAGTGTTTGTTTAATTTACATTTATAAACATTATAATGGTTATTTTGCTGAACGTATGACTTTTAGGGCCATACAGCGATTCCGCGTCTTCGTCACCTTGGCTTCATCCTGAAATTTCAGCTGAAGAATATGAATTAAGAGAGGAGTTTCGAAATTACAAAAGGACTAAGGGCCGTGAGTAACCTATAAATATTATATAAAAAAAAAATTATCGATTGAACGATATATATGGTTTGATTTGAAAATCAATTGGAACGAAAGTACTAGATTGCAAATGATAGGAACCAAAACATTCGTGTTTGTTATTTATATTGCAAGTCATAGTTTAAAATTCTAACACTTGTATTTCAGACTACATTAAAAATAAAATGTCGTTTAATTACATGTTTATAATAAAATATTAAACTGTTTAAACATATAAATTCACTGTTATGAGGTTGTATTTAAGGCGGTTAACTAATTTAAATTAAATTAAATTATTTTATCATATACAGTATTATGAGATTATCAATATTGTAATTGGAACTAACATTTTATTCGCCAAAAATGTAAACAAGCCGATTTCTTATTCCTGAATATAAATTTTGCTTCATTTACTGGTCATATTATTGATAAATTAGTTATTTATACCTTATTTGTGTTTTCAGTAAGAGATGGAGCGAGTTCGTCTAGGGCAAATGAGCAACCTCCTGCATATCAACAACCGATGACAGGTGTTTGTAAATTAATTATAAAATTTTAATTAATCATTAATATCTCAATGTTAAATACGAATTTGAATATATTATATATAAATAATAAACAAACACAATTAAAATTCGTAATTATATATTGAGCTTGATTCGATGGGCGATTACATTAAATGAATAACTCATACATTGTATATATTTTTTTGTTTTAAAAAAAAAAATGAAGGAAACGCTAGCAGTGGGGATAACCAACCGGAAGAAGTGGCAAAGAGACTGCAATATTGTAAGTAAACTAAAGATATATATTTAAAAATATATATCTATACCACGATGTAAAATAAGTGTTAATAACCTCTTGCTTTAATATTAAGACTTAAATATAATAATATGTAGAATAAGTGTGGAATGTAATAATGCACTTACGCTTGTTAAGCATAATACGACTACCGTCGCCATCGCTCATTTGTCTCGTCGTCGATAGTCGATTGATAAATCTTTTATACAGTTGATATCAATCTTACTTTATTATATTAATTACTAATCACTCTAATACTCTCAGAGCATCTAACTTCGACTCAGAAAGAAATGTTTGTCAGATATACTAGTGCGTGTATTTTCTTACCCTATGAGTACCCACTACCATAAAAAAGACAACTTATACAGGAAGCTACCTTTATAGTATACAATATAAGTATTTTAATGTACAATATCCAATAGATACTAAAATTTGTTTTATGATATTTTAAAAATAAGTAAACTAATTTATACATGTAGACATAATGCGATTTAATATGTGTAATAGAAAAAGAAATTAAATATATACGGCGATATCGTGAATATAAAATTTCTATTTCAATATAAAATTAATTTGTATTTTTTTATATTTTTTTCAGACGATAGATGCTTAGGTAAAATATAATTAATTACAAACATAATATTTTGTAAATGTCATAATTAAAAGTAATTTATTTTTATATTTAACATAAAACCGAATGAAAAATATTTCTTACATATGATTGTAGAATCTTTGAAGAAAGATGGATATGGTTGTAAGTTTTAAATTTTTTTTTGATAATTATGATTATAAATAAACATTATTAATAGTATTTCATGTCGACAAAGATAATACGAAGCAGTAACCGGCGATATTTGATTTTTGATGTTTGACAATTTTCTAAAAAAATAAATCATTATTTTTTATATCATAAGCGATTTTTTGTATGGGTAGAATAAGACTTTTCAATATACTGAAAAATATAAAACATTTTTATTGTTCTTCTATTCCAATTTAATGAAAAAATTACATTATTTCAACAGTGACTTTAAATTAGTCTGTTCAAATAATATTAAACTGTCATACATTTTTTTTTTAAAATCCTGTGTACAAAATTTTTTTAATATTTTCTAGTATTCAATTTACGAAAATTAAATCATTATATCTTAAATTGTTTTTTACATATAGGCAAATATATAAGAATACTTTTGTCAAACATATTGATAATATAATGTTAATGTACAATATAACGTATAGATTTTGACCACAAAGAATTATATTTCTAACAATTTTATTACCAATATAAAAGTTATCTCCGATTCTATAAAATTTAACTTATTTTTCAGCTGAAGATTCTATTTGGAATAGAACAAGAGCTATTAGTAGAAGTAAGTGACGAATATTATTTCTTAATACGTCAGACAGTTCACAAATTTATGTATTCGCATGTAATGAGGTACTACTTAATAAAAAGGAAAATAAAATAAAAAAATAATCGAATGACGAGCAATATGAAATTAAATATACTTTTATAATGATCGCCTTGTGTTAAATTTTTTTTTATTTTCCAGATAAAAGGAATGACGTTTATCTCTCAAGTACGCATTTTTTGTGATTAAATTTTTCGTTTATAAATTAGGCTATTGGAATTTTTGGTATAATTAATAATGTTCCATAGAGTATATATTATATATAAATGTATGTTTATTATGTTTCGGAACAAACGACTCTAAATCTATTATATTCTGTTATACAGTGTGTGATGAACCGACGTTGCAAATATTTTACATATTTATAATAGATTAGTTATATTGTTTTTACTTAAACGTCTATAACTTTTTACACATTTTAGAAGATACAATTTCATATTTAAGATTAATTACAGGAGATATGCACGGTAAAGATATTTATATTTATCTAATATTTTAAAAAAACAAGTTATAGCTTATCTCAGATATATTTGAAAATCATAATAATTAATATTTGAATACTCTACAATTGTCATCTTGTTATATTTTGGTTGGTAAAATCATACATCTAATTAACATTTCTCTTTTACTTCACATAAAAAATTGTAATATTTGCTGTAAATATTAAATTAAAAAGTATTATATTATATATATATAATTATTATATTATATAATTATGTGGGATATGATTTCGATAAAAAATGAAACAAATTATTTTAACATCAAAAAAGTAAAAAACTGTAACAAATTTGACAATTTATTTATAAACAAAAATTTTAAAATTCAAAAATTCAACTATTAATAGTTTTTTTAATTTGTGTTACAGAAATACCTATGACTCCGAAAAATTTCTGTAGACATATTTGTATGTTCTACTAATAACATAATAATTCATAAACGAATTATCTATTCAATTAATATCCTAACTCATTAAATTGTGAGAATTTAATATTAAACATACTTTACACGTTTGTATAAAATTTGAAATAATATAGTCAGGCATCATGTATTTTATAATAAATTTAAATTTTGTCCATAAATATGTGAATAAAAATATTTGTTTGGTATTATGATTTCCGTTCGATTTATTAATGAAATATTGTTTTAATTTGACCGTGTGCGATTTATTTGTTGATATTTGTCTATATGAGAATCCTAAATGGTAAATTCATAGCCTTATAAATCGATCCATGATGTGATTTATATACTATAGATTATACTATGTTGTTAAATACATCCATATAATAGCCACAATATAGCGTCCGAGATACCTCATCATTATTCCTAGTTCATCATAATGTAATATAGTTAATTCTCACTAGTATTCAAATAATTAAATAGGAAGTAAATGTTGAACGCCATTTATTCAATCTCGATGTGAATTTATAAATCTTCCCGACGATTAATTGTTCATTATTCCTTGTGTTATAATAACTTAACGTATCACTGCGTTTTATGTACACACATAGTTGAACAAAAATATATATAAATACGAAACAAAAATTATATGTACACTCGTATTTTACTAAAAACAAATACCGATATTTTGGATTGATCCAGATTGATAGCAGAAAAATGAAAGATAGCAGGAATACCATTTAAATGATTAGCGATTACTGTAATTCGGCACCAATACTGTTAGAATAAACATAAATATATTACGTATACAGAAATGGTTTTAAGAAATTCAATTGTGTACACCATTATACAATAGATGAATCTATTTAATGTTTCGGTTGTAGTCTATATTTTAATAAATAAATTAATTAATATATATCTAAGATATTACGGTGTATGTTTTATTTGTTACTATTTTCTTTAAGAATCTCCTAAACAGAAATTCATTATAATCCGATGATTGTATTATCGGTTTAAATTAATTTCATTCTACTTAGAAAAATATGTAATATATTTCTGGTCATCTTCATTTCCCTCGCCTTTATCCCATCTATTTGGGGTCGACCACCTTAGTCTTAAACCTCCATTTGACCCGATCTCTCACATCCTTGACGCACACAACAGCAATCCTCATATCCTCCTCAATCGTGTTTAACTACTTTAACTTTGGTCTTCCCCTTCCTCTACTTCATTCCACACACAATTTCATAACTGTTCTTACTACTTCCAAATCTTCTCTCCTCATAATATGCCCAAACCAACTAAGTATATTCTCTCATTAAAACCAAAATCGCTGCTACTTCAATGCTTCCTCTTATATATTCATTTCTTATCCTATATTCTCCTGTCACACCATTCATCCATCTAAGAATTCTCATCTTGGCTACACTCATTCTGTGCTCTATTTTCTAGTTCACTGCCCAACATTCTGAACCATTCAACATTGCTGGTCTCACTACACTCTTATAGAACTTACCTTTCAGTCTCATTGGAATGCTCTTATCGCACAGGACACCAGACGCTTCTCTCCATTGGATCTACCCACACCTAATCCTATGCTTTACATAATCAAACCCCCAATTCTTTTGTACGAAGGACCCTAAATACGTAAAACACTGAATCTCCTTTATCCCGTCTCCATCTATTGTCATCCCATTTCTCGTTTCATCTACTTGTTCTTTTTCCTCAAACTTATACACTATATACTCGTACTTCTATTAATCCTTAATCTCTTCTCTTCCAGAGCTAATCTCCACACATCGAGTCTTTGATTAACTTCCTCCCTACTTTCTCCTACCAATACAATATCATCCGCAAACAACATACACCATGGTATCTTCTCCTGTATCTCCTTTATAACCTCATCCATTACAATTGAGAAAAGGTAAGAGCTTAAGCCAATCCTTGGTGCACACCTACTTTTAAAACCTTTCGTTTCACCACATACACTTTTAACGCTGGTACACGCTCCTTCATACATATCCTCTACTATATTAATATATGTTTTTGGTATTCCTTTCTTCCTTAACCCCTACTTTAAAACCTCTCTCGCCATCCTGTCATACGCTTTCTCTAAATCTATAAACACCATTCAAAGATTTTTCTTTTTCTCCCTATACTTTTTTACAAGTTGCCTCACACAAAACCGTGGTTCCATAGTCGATGTCATATGTTTCAGGTATTCCGCTTAATTGATTCTTTATTTCCAACGTAAACTTAATCACTGTACCGGCGTTAAAAAGTTTTAATCAGACGGTTTAAGTTTGTGACGTTTCATGATATTCTATCCTATAATATTGTAAAACGTACATAATAATCAAAAACAGAATCATTTTCCAATTTGAAACAATTATGCTCAGAACTTTCTGCATATAAAATTATACTTCCTACATTGCGGCTTTATACAATTGGATTTTTTTTAAATTTGATTCGTAGATAAGTGTTTATAAAATAATATATTCATATTATTAGTTATAACATTATTGTGTTTGTTAGATTTAAAGCGTAACAAAAATCTAAGAATCACAATTTTAATTTTGATTACTTTATCGTTTTGTGTATCACGTATAATACAATTTTACGTTGATATTTTTACGGGTAACGTTATAATAATTCGATAGTTGTGTATATTATTTATTTTGATACATACTTTTAAAATAAATGTCCTATAGAGTATGTTAGTTTATAAAATAATATTTTAAACTAAACATATTTTGTCAAATTTATTTCTAATTTTTTCCTGGCAAAAAAAACTTTTTTTACTGAATAATTAATAAAAATTATTGAAAATATTATAACAAGACTCTAGGGGTTGCTGTGGATATCGGCTTAAGTCAATAACGTAGATCACTGGCATTTTGGCATTGTATTATTTGTATTTTGAAAATCCTAGAAATTATCGTATTCCAAACACGATATTGAGTTTATAATTGACAAATTTTGTCACCGAAAAATTCCGATACTTGGGACATTTTAAAGATTTAATTTTCAAGTTTTAAGGTGACCAACATACAATATATCTTTTACTTTTTACTTCTATATGCATATATATAAATATAATGTTAGATAATAAAAAAATTGTAATTGTTCTCTGATCACCCTTTCAATAGAATAAAGAAATAATAAGGTATTAAAATATTAAATTTGTCGACATATGATTCCATTTTCTTTGTATCGATTCATTTCCAATTATCTATTGTGCGAATTTGAATGCAGAGATAAATGAAACAATATGTTTCCAACTGTTGAATACCAAAAAAGTCAAGTGTATTCAATCGTAGACATTTAATTTAATAACAACGATATTCTCAGCTTAATCTCTAATTTAAACATTTGATAATTTAAGGTAAATAATGGAATCCGATTATCGTATAGCAGCCACTTAATGTGACTAAATTGGTTTATTTCCGATTTAACCGTATATCTGTAAGATTAGACAAAACCACATAATATAGACAGTATTTATTTCGTAATAGGTAAAACAATTGAGATTCGTGGAATCGATACATATTGTGTATATTGTTTGTAATTAAAATTATTAAACCGTAATTGGTGAATTGTTGTGAAATTGCAAATTTATAATCGCGAGCAATAATATCCTGACAATTATATTCAAAATATCCCTTTGGTATACTTTTCAGGACCGAATACGATTTGCCTAATCATACCCTTAGATATAGGTATCATCGACAATCCCAAGGTAAGGTGTAGAGCAGTGTTAGTTAATTTTATTCTTGAGAAAATTGAATACAACGTTTTGATTCATCTGTGACTGCAAACCAACAGCGGAAAAGTAATGGTACTAAAAACTATATAATTCGTATCTGCAGGTGGTCAGAACTATGACGTATTGCTGTTTTCTTATTTTACAGTATGCACCTCATACCGTACAAACAACATAAGTTTGGCCTGTTTGGTAAATTATTTTATTTACACGATGACAAACAATAGGTTGAAACAAACGAACAGACAGTGTTTTAAGAGTTCTTATGAAATAACATAACGTTTCGGTAATTCCATTTTTACTGTATTACGAATCTTATAGAGCCATATATAATATAACATCCTTGAAAGTGATATTTATAGAAATTCGGATTTAATTTGATTACTTATAACCAATGTGCAATAAATAATACCTAAAAACATATTTATAAACACATAAATCAATAACTTACACATATTTAATAATACGATATTGGTTTAAAAAAAGGTTATTTGACGATATAAATGATTGCAAAATATATATATATATATATGCATTTATTGGACAAATAATACCACTAGAAATGTTATTTCTAATAAAAAAAATTGTAAAGTTATATTCGTAAAATTGCTTAGAGTATTTAAGCATACAATAAGTATATATAAGCAATATAAGTTTCGTTTTAATAGGTCTCTTTTTCTTCAGTTATATGTAATTTAGGTTATAGTTGATACTATAGGAATAACTGACATTTTAAAATTTGGCTTACATCGAAATGAAAAACTTTTGCTTATGGATGTTTATAGATGATTTAAAGAAAGATGGATATTGTTGTGTGTATATATTTTATTGATATCAATAATTATGTTTATTAATAAACGTCAAAAATAATATTTCGTACAGTCGAAGATAATACGAAACAGTAACCTATGTCGTCAGGTGCAGTGAACTTGCGCTGTTAAAAGACTCCTCCACTCCACTTTGACGAGAGACTTCTCTTTCGGAGAGACTTTTCTTTAACGCACGAGTGGACGGGAGCCTCCCCTGCTCTACCGGCAGCTCGTGTCTGCTGTGGACTGCCACCGAAAGAGGGGTAATTTTTGTGATATATAGACTTTGTTGGGCCATGTCCCCATAGAAATTTGGCACATCTAGTATTGTGGCGCTTGTGTGGTTGACCTCGGTGGTTGTGTCCCTTTTTTTTTCCACGGTATCGGCAATACCCTCACTGGCCCGGAAAGCCTGAAGGCAGTACTTCGGACCAAGGCAGGTTGTGTCCCTGAGTTCCTTTGTTTGGTTGATTCTGGGTACGCTTTTTAGTTTCGGCGTGTGGAAGTACCCCGCGCTGTATGCGATTTATCGTTATTTGGCCACTAATCCTTACGATTGTCATCCTTCATGTACGTTTATATTTATTATTCTCGAATATGTCTTCTGTGCAATTTGTTCAGTTTCTTAAGATTTATAAAGATGTTCAACGTCGTCCCGTTTTATTTATGACCTTGGCGTAGGCGTTTGGGTGATTTACCCTTAATTAGTAACCAACCCTTACGGTCGTCATTCTTCATTCATTCTTAGTTTGGAATGTGTTTCATGCATGATTTATTTAGTATAGTCGATATTCCAAGAAGATCGAAGGATAGTTCGATTTATTAAGAAATCTTAAGTTATTTGTGTACAGTATTTTTTTACATAAACTAAATTAAATTACGATGCGCATGCGTATCATTACATAATTAAAAACGTTTAACGACAAACATTGGAAATATGTAGGAAATATTACCATTTACCGTTTGATAAGTCACTCCAGTTTTGTTTGATTTGTATACTACAAGCGTACGAAACAATAAATATAATATAATATATATATATATA